>PVKC010010222.1:0-25972 GCA_004027635.1 Crocidura indochinensis
ACAAGAAAATAAATAAATAAAAATAAATGGAGATATCCACTTCAATCGCCAAAGTATCACCATGAAATCAACAATAAAAAATGTATTAGTCAATAATATTAATGAAGAAAATGTTTTGTGTTTTTTTTTTCACTCCTGCAGATGCACAGTAAATATTGGGGTCATTGGAAAAGGAATTTCTTTTTAATTTCATTTTTACCATTTAAACACTCCTTGGGTATATCATTAGGAGTGGTATTGCTGGATTATATAGAAGCGCAACTTTTGAGGAACATTCCTATTATTTTCAAAAACTGGTACAGTGGGTATCTTTATTATAAGCATTGAATAAGAGTCCTGTATATCAGCCAGCAATAATGCTCATGCCTGTCTTTATGCTGCATACCTCATGGTTGTTTTAATTTTTTATTTATTTTATTTATATTTTTAATTTTTGAGCCACACTCAGTGACGTTCAGGTCTTACTTCTGGCTACACCTTCAGAAGTTGCTCCTGGTTTGGGGGACCATAATGGATGCCTGGGGATTGAACTGGGTCAGCTGTGTGCAGGGCGAATGCCCTACTGCTGTGTCATTACCCTGGCCCCTCATAGTTGTTTTAATTGCATCTCCCTAGGATTAACGATATGGAGCATTTTGTCCATCTGCATTTATTTTCAATCTTCCACCACTGCTTTCAGACTTGGGAGGCTATTCTTAATAAGATTGCTGTTAATCTAAGGACCCTTCTCTGAATATAATTCGACTTTTTGATATTGCTGCTGTGAAGTTTATCTATGTGTAGTATTCATCATCGAGACTAGAATGTGCCTTGAGGTACTTTTATTTGGGTCATTTTTAGCTGGTATTCTTTGGAAATCCAGATGTGATTGCATGCACTAATCAGTTTGGCAAAGTTCTCTGCAAAGCTGTCTAAACTAACTTTTTCACAGGGTTTTCTTCCTGCCTTTCTGGAACCCTGATGCTAATTATGTTTTTTTTTATTTATTCCAAATATGTATTTTCATCTAATAGCTTATTTTTTATTTTGAGGATGTTATCCATCTTCTGTTTATTTATTTGCTGAATCTTTACCAATTTCTTTTAGTGTATGGAGGTGATATGTAGCTCATTTTCCATCTCACTAATTCTGTCCTCAGAGCTTTTCTCTGCTGGTGAGACCTTAGAGTAAATTTTGCATTTTGCCTACCAAGTTTTCAGACCTGTTAGTTGATTGAAGTTTTTTCATTTTGCAAATTGCTTTATTTAAGCACCATGGTTAAAAAATGATTCAATGTTGGGATTCAGTCATACAGTGTATATACCATCCTTCACCAGTACACCCTTCTTTCACCAATCTCTTGCCCGCCCCCATTTTGCTCTAGGGCATGCAATTTCTCTCTTTATCTCTCAATTAAAAAAAAAATCACAACTTCATGTGACATGACTGTTTTTCTTTTAAGTTTGCCAAATAAATCTAATGCAGAAAATACTCCCAAATGCTTATTGTAAATAGATTACTTTATAATTAGAGGCATTCCAGGAGTATTCCAGGGATATGGAATCACTCAAAAAAAATATTGCACAGTGGTGCAAGCCTGGATGATTTTTCAGATAAACATTTAGGGGAGTGGAT
This sequence comes from Crocidura indochinensis, assembly GCA_004027635.1. Taxonomy (NCBI): domain Eukaryota; kingdom Metazoa; phylum Chordata; class Mammalia; order Eulipotyphla; family Soricidae; genus Crocidura; species Crocidura indochinensis. The sequence continues at coordinate 1,615 of PVKC010010222.1, forward strand.
AAATTATGCTAAAAAATGATATTTCAAGAAAATAATTAATAACCATTGATGCACTTGATAATATAGATAAATTTTAAATGTACTGTGTGAATGATCTCTAAGATAAAATAATTCTTAATACATTATTAATTTTATATGAAATATATAAAATGAAAAGGGCTTTTCTGAAAATTAATTTAGAAATTGGATCAGTTGTTGCTTAGAGACAGAATACTGTTTGATGTAGTCCTTCTTAAGGAGTTGGGAAGTTTTTGAGGAGAGTTTTGGGTGATGGATGTGTTACTGTTTTCTGTGATGATTTTGGAGTTATAATAATATAAACAGAACTGGTCTAATTGCATATTTTATATTATTAAGTTCAACTTTAAACAAAATAAAACAATGCATATTTTAACTTGATAAAAGGATAATTAATGTCAAATATTTTCTAAACTAAAACAGGAATATATTTTGCAGAAATATGAGTTACTTTATTAGCAAAAAAAGAATATTTAAAAATAAATAAATACAAATAATAAATAATTAAAAAAGAAAAAAGAAAAAAGAAAGAATGTTTAGCATATCTACTTTAAGCAAGACCATATTCTTCTGTGAAAATCAACTTGAGGCATCATTTTTCTAATTATTTCTTTTAATTGATAGATTTTTGAACTATGACCAAAAGGTAGATATCTAGTATTGAAACATCTAGATACTATATTTTATAAAAATGTAGATGATTTATAGGTATCTGCCATATGAGCACAAACTATCCATCACTATACAGAATTTTAAAGTTCCCTCAGTGGCAGATACAATACAATGGTATCTGAATAAATTAAAGGCCAAATTTTTATATTAAAAAGCTGACACTTTTCTAACAGCACAAAATATCTAATCACAATTTTGAACTCTTAGAGTATTGAAAGAAAGTGCAATAAGTTTACTTTTTCAGATTTTCATTTTTTTTGTGGGTCACACCCAGCAGTGCTCAGGGGTTACTCCTGGCTCCATGCTCAGAAATTGCTCCTGTCAGGCACGGGGGACCATATGGGGCACCGGGATTTGAACCGATGACCTTTTGCATGAAAGGCAAACGCCTTACCTCCATGCTATTTCCTGGGCCCCTCATTTGAATGTTTAATTTTAATGTCCTCAAGTTAAAAATGAAGTGACTCTCATAGATTCATATTTAGCCCCTGAGGCAATTTAGTGGTATTTAATTTAATAAGAAAAATGAATGAGTTGAAAATTTATCTAGTTAAAACAGATAACTACTTCATACAAGAATAAACTCTGCCAGGGTCTAACACTGGTTCAAGACATTATAATAATAATACAAACAGGGGCTGGAGCAGTGATCCCCCGGAATTCCATAAGGTCCCCCAAGCCAGGAGCGATTTTGAGTGCATAATCAGGAGTAAACCCTGAGTGTCATCAGGTGTGACCCAGAAAAAAAATGACAACAACAAACACAACTAGAATAGAGTTGATTTGTACTATTACTATATTACAAATATAAATACATATATGCAACAATTATAACCTATTCTTGCAGCTTGCTGTGTAACTTACATTTTCTAAATGGTTTTGATTTGTACATAATTACAGTTTTATCCAGAATGCTTTTCTTATATTATCTATTTATTCTCTTTTTCAGTTTACCTATAAACTGTATTGTTTGCCTCTAAGATCAAGAAATGAATATCTGAAAGCCAGTAGAAAAAAAGGTTATATAATTTACACAGTAAGAAAATGAGTCATGCAAATTAATAGTTCATATACAAAATATAAAGTATACAGATTAGAAAGAATGAGATGGAACAAAATTTAAACATGCTGGATTTTTTAATTATTGTGGCCCCATATAGATCATGCTTTATAATTTGTCTGTGTAAATTAATGAACACATCAACATAGGCCTCAGTCATCACCATTAACTACTAAGCACAAGAAGCAACATACTTCACTTTCTTTTTCCCTCAACAATATTTGAATACTAAAATATATGTATTATTTCTCTGAGCTAATCTTATATATATATAAATATTTTTCCAAGATTGTACTAGATTACTGACTCTACCATTAATAAACCATCTTATTATAGTCCTTGGTAAGTTGAAATTAATTGTATTTAATAAATTGCCTATTGCCATTACTAAATTGTTTTTCTCTGGTTCTATAAATGTTGAAGAATAATATTCAGTCCCATGATATAAATCATGAGTCAAGTCTCTTGTTATATGACAGATGCTACTGCAGGTGACTTGTCTACATATCTCTAAGATTGACATCAGTTAATAAAACAAGGAGTACTGCACCTGTTTTAAAATAAATAATTTAGGTAATTCTTATGACTAAGGTTACAAAGCTCTGAGGGTAGAATTTGCCACTATGTTTTTCCAATAAATCAAGTAAAATAAAACTTTTAATATATAAAGATAAATTGATCTATCTAAATTTTCATCCAAGAGTTTTGTAATGCTGTCTAAAAATTACTCTAGTTTTAAGATTAATCTTACTTTATAACTGAATAAAATAAACTAAGATAAGAAATAATATCCATTAATTTTTCAGGGTAAAAATACATTTTAAATAAGTCTAACATATTTCATAATTCATGTTTGTAGAAAAGCTTCCCCTTTTATGTTACTGTAGTTCAGAATTTGATTTAATTATTTTGAGTGGAAACCAAAATATACAATGCAAAATCCATTGGAACTGAATTTATTATACAAACTTTAATGTCAAAAGCACAAAATACCTGTTTATTATGACACACTCAGCAGTTCTATTCATCAATGGTTCAGAATGGTGCAATTATCAACAACCCAAATCACAAAGCAACATCTTTTGTTTCTTATCCAAGTAGGCATAGTATTTGGACTTTAACCTTTTCTCCAGTTGGCCTTAACCTCCACATTTCTACACACACAATACAATTATGGTATTACTATAATTAGGTTATTAGAAATTTCAATTACAAACAAGTCATCTAAAATTGGAAACAAAAAATAAACAAGTAGGACTCAGTCACAATCGTCTCTTTGCTAGGTGGTCAAAGTCCCTTCAAAGTAAACAATGAATATTGGTTAGCTTAGGTTCAGTAAAACATTTGATACCTAGAGAAAAATAAGCAGGTTAGTGAATAAAGCAGTAGTCACAATTCTGAAGAATGAAATCAGTAGATTGCAAGTGACAGGTTCAATTACTGGTCTGTGGACCACTGACACATCTGCCTTAAACTCTGAGGAATGGACAGTGGGAAAAGGATGAATAACTCTTAAGATTTAGAGAAAATATGTAACCACTCAGGCAGAAAATTAGCAATTACATTTTGTGCCATCAGTAATAACTATTTCAACAAAGATCTTAGGTTAACGTCAGACTGTGTGACGGTATATCAACCATTACACCTGTGTTCAATCAGCCTCCACATCCCTCAATGTGATACTGAGCAGCTTAGCTCCGATGTGTCTTGCTCAGTGATAAGCAAGATGGCTGACATCTGGTATTGGGGTATTCAGAAGCAATTTGCCTCACAAGTTTTGATTGATTACCGAGAAGAGAAAATTTGTGTCAAATTTGAAAAATTATGATTGTTACTGGTTTTCTTTACAAATGTTAATAGAATTACAAATTGAATTTAAGACATAAAGTCAAAATTATATTAATTTTTTGATAGTGACATTTAGAATTAGTTAAGTAAATCATACTCTCATTAAAAATTAATATATGTTTTAATACATTTGAGCAAATGAATAAAAAGCAGATAGCAAATTTAGACTAGAATAAAAATCTAATTAATGTATTATCCTAAATATATTGTTAATTAAATCTTTAAAGATATGGTTCATAGAGATTGTGTGTATGTGTGGTTGTGTGTTTGTGTAAACTAGATAGTTTATTGAAACTTACTTATAAATATGTGGGGTTTTAAGGAGAGAAATGTTGAATGGAGAAAATGGACTCGAAGAGTATGATAATATAGTCTATATTAAAAACCATTGTTACTGAAAAAAATGCATAACACTTCTAGTAGCATGTAAAAGGACAGGGAATATATATTTTTAGCCCAAATACATTTATGTTATTTGAATGTAGTGTTTTTTTTTGAGCTCAGCACCTGTCTGCAATATTATTTTTTGTCACTGCTTTTCAGCCTTTTAACAATATAAATGGGTGCCATTTAGTCTGAGCACTCTCCTTTCCTCTTCATTTTTGCCCCTTCATTTCTCCTGATTTTCAAAGTGTTTCTACCTCATTCTTTCCTTTCAATGTTCAATTTTAGATGCTATAATGACAGGAATGGTTTGAATGACTACTTCTCATTAAGGTATAAATGATTGATTGATTCTTATACTGTCTTTCCGGAGCATTTACATTTTAATAAGGGATAATTTTTTCATTCATGGGGAATGAGTTCTATAATAGTTTCATTTCAAACTAGGGTAATAGGATACTGTGAGGAGAACTTGGAATAGGGTAAAATTCCTTGTTCATTTTCAATATCACATCCAGGTGTAAACTGTTTCTTTAGAGTTTAAAACTTTACTATATTATATGGTTCTAATGTCTCCAATGTTGCATATAGTTTTACCAGAGCTGAGGTATCTTTTATAAAAAAATGTAAATATGAAGTAAAAAATATCAACTACTGTTTTGGCAGTCTCTTCTTTCTGTTGCTGAACTTTGGGCTCATGGAACTGATCAGGATATTCTCCTGGCTCTGCACTCAGGAATTACATATAGTCATGGGTCATATGGAACAATGACTGTAACAAAACAAGGGTAACAACTAGAAAATCAATGACCTACAAACTGTATTATTGCTCCTGCCTTCCTAATCAACAATCTTGAGTACACAGTAGTCATAATATGAAAGTTTTCTTTACTCATTTACTTCCTGCTTCCTTCCTTCCTTCCTTCCTTCCTTCCTTCCTTCCTTCCTTCTTTCCTTCCTTCCTTCCTTCATCCTTCCATTGTCCTTTCCCTTTATTTCTTACTTTCTAACAATTAAATAAAACATTTTAAGTTGAATGAGCCTAATTAAAATATTCAACTTATATTCAATATATTATAGTCTCCCTAATATAAAATTCAATGTCAAATGAAATATTCCAAAACTTAAAACATTTTCCCCACATCTCCTTCAAGTTTATAAAACAATTGATTAAGATCTATAAGGCTCCTTCTGGAAGTTCAGGGAGATTGCGGTGAGTAGGGCATTTGCTACTACGTAAGAGATCCTAGTTGGATCTCCAGCAATCCATATGGTCCCCTGAGCCTTCCAGGAGCGATTTGAAGCACAGAGCCAGGAATAATCTCTGAATGCTGCTGGGTTAGCCCCCTCCCCTAAAAAATAAATTAAAAAAAGAAATAAAAAGCTCTTTTAGATAATAAGCACACTTTGAATGCTCCCAAGGTTCTCCCGGTACTTGTGTTGCTTAAGGGGCTTGAGGATGGAAACCAAATTGGCTGCTTGCTTGAATATAAGTATTCACTATACTATCTCTCCAGAGCCTACAGTTTTTTCTTAGGACTATTAAAAGTACATTCAGAAGTTTTCTCACTTCTCCACATTATGTGTGAGATTAACTCACAGATATTAGTAAACTCTTTTTTTTTTCGCTTCCCGTTGAAAAATTTTTTTTTGATTTTTATTGTGGCCAAAGTGCATTACAAATCTTTCACTTCATCATTTATGATACATAGTGACAATGAATGAGGTGCATTCCCACCACCAGTGCTGTCCTCCCTCCACCCCTGTGCCCAGTATGCATCCTCTATCTCCCTCCTTTACCCCCCAGAATGCTAGTGCAACTGGTCTCCACTTTGCAGCTTGTTTTGAGCATCTATTTCACCATCACTGGAGATAAAAAGGATAAGAAAAAATGGAGAAAAAAAATTTGTTGACAACTACCAGAAAAAGAAAGAAGAGAGAAGAAAAAAAAGAAAAGAAAAATGGAAGAAAAGAGGAAAAAATGAATCTCTAACTAATAACCACAAGAGTGAAAAAGAAAGAGAATAGTGTAAGAAAAAAGAGAGGGGAAATAAAGTCCAAAACTAACAAATCAAAACAAAACAAGAAAAAGTATGAGAGCTGGAGTGGTAGGGTTTGGCGTTCCCGCATTCCCCTCACCTTTTTTTTTTTTTTTTTTTTTTTTTGCATAGGCACAGCAAATGTAGGGTAAAAAAGGGAATTCCCGTGGCCTAGGAGATTCAGGGTTTCACCATCCTTGAAACATAGCATCATGGGATCAATCTCTGGCTCCATATATTCTCATTACCCCATCCCAAAGGCTTTTTAGTGATGTCAGGAAAATTTTCTCTCAGTTGTGTGTGAGAAAATCACGTTACTGTAGGTAGTGATCTTGGTACTTCGTGGGTTATAGGTCAGGGTCTAAGATAGAGTCTCTAGGTTCTCAAGGTTCCTATCCATCGTTGTTGTTGTGTTCAGTCTTTTGTATCACTTACTCCCTGTTTTCGTTCAGTTCCTAAGCTGAAGCCTAGGATATTATGGATCCAAACTCTTTGCCTCGCATATAGCCTCATATGTGTAAAGATACTTTAGTATTTTCATTTACAATTTTGAAAATACCCAGAATTTGCATTGTACATATATATTTTATATAAACTTAATAAATATTTACTATTCTTTTATCTAAATCTCTGAGTTTTCAAAAATTCAGGAATAAATTAAATATTTTAAATTATTTTAGCTTAATTTTTTGAAGTTATTTATGTTTAAGTGAAAATTGATAAAATCATTTATAAGTTTTCCATTTTATACAAGAATACTTTTTCTAGTGAAGCTTGATAATAAACTTTCTTCTCTGAGATATTTTTATATATTTTAAAATAAGATGTCAAAATTAGCATTAGACTAAATATCTATATTGTTAATATTTGTTATTCACATCTATTTTTGTAAAATTTTATAATTTTAACCAATAGATGTAGGCTTATTAAATTATAACATTTGATTTAAAGTTTACAAATAAGACAAATAAGCTTCTTTATAAGTTTTCACTTATAGCATATTGAAATATTTAGAAAAAAATATACTCCCACTGTTACTCATTTATAAATTTCTTAAGGCCTCTTGAGAGAAAGTTTAGCATTTCCTGACCTAAAAATAAAATACATTTTTTGCCATTAACTTTTTGTTCGTATATGGGCCTCACCCAGTGGTGCTCAGGGGTTATTCCTGGCTCTGCACTCGGAAATCAATTCCTGGCAAGCCGGGAACCATAAGTGATGCCAGGTTTCAAACTAGTTCAGTTCCATGCAAGGCAACTGCTCTATCAGCTGTGATATCACTCCTGATCCTGCCATTGAATTTCAAGAAATGTTACAAAATCCATGAAACATAATTTCACAAGATGAGTAAGAAAGATTTTTAAATACAATTTAAAATCAATGGCTGCTAAAAATTAAAGAAATAATATTTCTAGACTATTTGAAATGCAGTATTAACATTTTAGTATTTAGACCAACAAATGTTACTCTGAGTAAAATATTATTTTAAAAATTGAACTTATTAATAGAGTTTTCATCTATGATAATCAGGGTATATTTAGTATAATCACTTTAACAATTGACATGAATGCATATGTTACTTCAGGTAAACTATTGCATTTCTTAGAAAAATTAAGAATAGGGGGCCTGATTTATAGCACAGTTGGTCTGACCTTGCCATTCATGCCTGGCCTAGACCCACCTGGGTTCCAATCTCAGCATTTCATATGGTTCGACATGCCTATCAGGAGTACAGAGCTAGGTATACCCCTTGAGTGCCACTTGTTGTGGTCCCCAAACACCCTGCCGTCTTGAAATAAGAATAAAAAGAAAATTTAAAAATGTGGTCCTGGCACTATGCTTTTAGTAAATGAAAATAAGAACAACCTTAGTCTAGGGAGAGATTATGGGTTTTGAAGTTTACATTTTTGGGGGCCTATTGTTCCCCTTTATCCCCAGTTATCCTTGAGCATGGAGCCAAGTCAGGTTCATCCATTAACAGAAACACTTGTATTTTCAGGGAAGATCATGAATATTTTGACCACTACCATTAATCTATTTGGGAAAATCGTAGAGGTCAGTACTTTCAGAATACAATAACAGTCTCTTTCAGTGAAAATCACCTTCATGTACTATGAAGCTCAGAGATCACTCTTTGCAGGGCTGGGTTATCATATGTAGTTGTAGTCATATAAATCAGGTTCAGTGAGTACAAGACAAGTCACTAATCACATACTATCATATAATGTTGAGCCCCAAACAAGTTGATCTTATTATTTGTCAACATTTTCATTATCCAGGATATTCTGGTGGTAAATTTTGAAATTATACTCATAGTATTTTACATAAACAACACAGTCAATTAAAATCACTTATTTTATTCAAGTAACATGTCAATATTAGTGCTATTGAATCATTAACATGCAAGCTAATTTTGTTTTCCTTCTCCATGCTTCAAAATTTATCATGGAAGACATATTCAATGGACTAGTGTCAATTAATTCTGGTATGTTCTTGTAGTGTTTGCTATGTCAAATAGGTACTTATTTAAAGGTTGATATTTCATCCGTACAATCTATAGACTTGCAAATCAATGGTAATCGGATAAAAACTAAAATATGGTAGACAATTATTTCTCTTTATCTACTACTGATTTGGACTTTTGCGATTTGAACAAAACTTTATCCAAAGCTTTTCTAAACAAAAGAACTATCTCTATAAGATAATGTTAAGTATTGGACTTCATACTCAAGTCGCAAAAGTTTTTCCTTTTTTGTTTAGTAATCTTTTTAACTTCAGGATATAGTAAAAATAATAGAGACTCAGTTTTTCTTTCTGTACAGAGGTGAGTGTGATAGCTTTCTGTATACTCCTAAGAAGGCTCATACCTTTAAAAATTTCCAAGTAACTACTCACATTATTCTTTTTATTAACAAAAAACAAAAGTACAAAAACTATAAAATATTATTTTCATATTCAGAAAAATTATAATTATTCCTAATTTATCTTATTTTCTATACTTTTCATTGTATCATTTCTTTAGTTACCTAAGTCATTGACTCCAGTGGCAACATATCATAAAGTAAAGAACATTTCAATTGAGCTGTTAAGTTTAGAAATTTGCAAAATCCCAGGATATTTATTATTCCAAGTCTGTCATATTTAGTAATTGCATAATTTGGGCATACAGCTTGATATTTGGGAATAACAAGTAGAATGAAGAATCAGAAGTAAACAAGGTTTGAAAGTGGCAACTGATTTAAATTCCTAATGAAATTTGATTCTGAGAGAGAAATTCTAAGATATGTGTTTAAAGATTACTTTAGTAACTTGATATTTTTCTTTCAGTACTCATGTCCTGCTGAGTTTTATTTTATGAAAACCTATCTATTAAACCCCAATTTTTGTCTCCTTCTATTAGAATATTAGTTATAAGAAAGCAAAGTTTCAACTCTTTCATTGACACCTCACTACAAGTCTTACTAAGTATATATTTAATGGATTAATTTACATATCAGTTTAATATGCATACAAGATTTTAATAAATATTTATGTTGTTATTTTTATTAAATAAGTAATATTCAATAGGAAGAGCATGATTTTCGCATGAATTTTTGTTTTAGATTATAGAAATAAGAAATATATAGAAATAAAGATATATAATAAGATATAGAGGAATAAGAAAGATAAACATTCTGTAGACTATATTATGTGCTTATTTCACCAATTCCTCATTTTTTCATGCATAAAACATACTACTCTTTTATATTTGGTGTCCCTGAAAAGTCTCATTTAATATGATTGACAAACAGTATATTTTCTTTTATTTTGTTTATCAGTTTTAGCTCAGATTCTTAGAATTTATAACATGTGAAAATGCTTGTATGAAAATGATTATCAAAGTTCATTTCCAGGTAATTAAAATGTAAAGAAGAAATTTAAAAAGGAAAAAAGATGAAGAAACGACTATTTCTGAACTCTAGATTCTTTGATGCAGGGTTATAAAGTCATCACGAATTGTTCACAGGTACAAAGGATGTGACAAGTGGAAAATATTTTTACTATAGACATATACATTAACTTTAATGTATTTCAAGAGCTTCAAATTCTTATTGGCATCTGGTTGCATTACTAAACGGGTATGACAGGTCTATTAGGAATTTTCTAGATGCTGGGAGTATTTAATAAAAGTTCAACAGGGATGGGTGGTGTGGAGTAGAACGAATAGAGCTTTTACCTTCTATGCAGAAGACCTGCATTTGATGTCTAGTACCCCATGTGGTCCCATGATCCCATTATGCATGATCCCCGAGTGCAGAGTGATGAGTAAGTTGTGAGAATCACTGGCTGTGATGACAAAACAATAAAAATAAACAAAAAGTAGAGAATACAAGCATATGGAACTGTAAGGAATCACCAATTTATATTCATAGGTGATGTGTAGACTAGGATCTGTCAACATCGGTCAGTTTCATGTGGTCATGGTAGCACTACCTGACCATGGTGAATACCCAAAGATTTATACTAGAGCTGCTTCTTTTGGAAATCAGAAACAAGTTTTCATAATTGATAATAAACACAATGAATTCATCATAAACTTCCCTCCAGAAATCACATGTGCCAGTAAAGCATATTTTTAGTGTGTGAAGCATAACTTCTATCAATAGCACCATTTCTGCTGTGCTCCTCATCATTGGTTCCTTGTACACTTTCACCCAAATTCCCATCACTTACAAAACTTTTTTCAAGGCCAGGGTAATAGTATAATGAATAAACTTTTTGCCTAGATGTCATCAACCTTGGGTCAATTCCAGGCATCCCAGGTTTCCAGAAGCCATCAGGAGTTATTTCTCAATAGATATTCAGTTGTAGCCCAGATCACATCTAATTGTGGACTAAAAACAAAAAAAAATCTTTTTAAAAACTATAAAGTCATTCAATATGTTATAAACATGTTTTATGAGATGACTGCAGAAATTATCAAGCATAATTCTACATAAAAACTGTAAAACTAAAGGAAGAAACATAAATCTAAACTAAAATTTGAGGAAAATAGAATGAATCTATAAGAAGAAACAACATGCATCTAAATATTAACAGTGTATTTTAAGGGAATATATTTTTATCTCTACAGCATTTCCTCACAAAATTCTACAGACTAGATGGTTTCAATGCTGAATTAATAAGTATTAACTATGTAAAAGTTATGGTTGTTTGCTATATGATATAAAGGATGACATGAATGATACCTCATAAATTCAAAAGAGAATTGACTACAATAAGGATAGATATGGTAAAACTTTGTAAATAATTTGACCTCCTGCAAAAACATTAAATGGAAGGATCATAAAATCAATAAAAATAAATAAAAACAATAGTTTCTTTTATATAAAGTCCATATTTACTCCAATAAGGCAAGTTTTACAATAACTTTTCTAACATGAGGCTAATTATTTAAAAGTAATATCAGTATGAGTATATATGTATATATCATGTGCATGTAATTTACATAAACAATTATTTGACAGTAATATTTTTCTTTAAAATTATGGAAAACAATGTTTTCATGAGAATGCAAATTATTTGGAATTTATAAAATACTGCTGTAAATTTTAAAATTACTTAATATTTTAAAGATATAGTTGTCTGTCCATATTCATTTGCTCATATATTTTAATGTAAAATTATATTAAGATCTAAAAACAGTCAAAATTTACACAAATCTTTTTTGTTTCATTGTCTTTTGTTTTAGGTTAGAAATAAATAGTGGTGCATTATTTTTATATTATTAGCCCACATTAAATATTGAGTGATATGAAACTTTAGTTTTACAAATAATTTATTTGCATAAATACTTTATGCAGTCTTCAATAAAGGTGGAAGTATTATACACAAGAGCATATTTTTGCTAAAATAACAGTAAGAATATAAATAAGAAAACCACGAGTGGCTTTTTCCCTTAAATATTAATCAAAGTGTAAAAGCAATTATAAAGTTAGAAACTGAATATGAAATCTAAATCTATTCACAATTCAAAATATTTATCCCTAAATTAATATCTACCTACATAAAAATGTTAATAATATAGTAAGGAAATATAAAGGTTAAGTATGGAAATAAATCTCAATATTTGGTGACCTATCAAAACACTTTGCAATGATGGGAAGGAAGAAGGTTGCTTTTACAGTTTGTAACACAAATTAGATTCAGTTTTTAATTTCTTATTTAATAATACATAAAGTAGTCCCAAAATAAATAGACAAATAGAAGACAAAATTGATCTCATATGTAATATAATTATGTATACACATTAAATGTCAATATCATTGCAAACTCATGATAATACATTTTATTCATTATAATTTTTAACTTTTTGTTTTGAGGATCACATTTATTGGTTTTCCGGATTTAATCCTGACTTTGCCCTTTGTTGGGAATCATTTCCCAACAAGTTTGGGGAATCATATTGTATGCCAGGGATTAAAACCATGTCTGTTATGTGTAAGGCAAGCATTATACCGATTGTAATTTTATCTTTTTAGTCCCTATAATAGTAGATTACAAAATAAATAGATATATATTCAGTTTGATCTCATAACATTAGTGTTATATCAATTTAAATAGGATTTTATTAAATTAATTTTTTGAAATGGGAAAAGGAATTGACAGATATCTTAATATTTTTCACAGTAATTTGAGATGGTAAATATAAGTAAAGTCTAAATAAGATCTATGCAACTATTAAAGACACAGTTATTTGAAAATAATTGTATCAAAAATTTGGATAAAAGAGATTTTTGTGAATATGGCTACAGAAATTTTAAAGCATTTTACAAAAAAATTGCAAGCAATTATTTTTTGTTGTTGTTTGTTTGTTTGGGTTCACATCCAGCGGTGCTCAGGGGTTGTTCCTGGCTTTGCACTCATAAATTGCTCCTGGAAGGAATGGTTACCAAATGGGCTGCTGGGATTCAAAGCACCATCCAACCTGGATTGGCTGCTTACAAGGCAAATGCCCTACCACTGTGCTATATCTCCATCCCACTTGTAAGCATTTCTTAATAATAAGACTAAAATTTGATAACTTTCACATTAATTTGGAAATTGTAAAAGATAGTGTATAGATTTCTTTTAAGCAGATTGAAAGATAAAAATGTTAAAAAGTACTGCATTATATATCTGTATTTCTGGGTGTTTTTATGCTAAAATATCATTTAAAATATAAATTGGGAGTGCAATATTTGCATCAACTTTTTGTATATTATTATTTTTTTTTGGTTTTGGGGTCACACCCGGCAGTGCTCAGGGGTTACTCCTGGCTCCATGCTCAGAAATTGCTCCTGGCAGGTACGGGGGACCATATGGGGCACCGGGATTTGAACTGATGACCTTTTGCATGAAAGGCAAATGCCTTACCTCCATGCTATCTCCCGGGCCCCAACTTTTTGTATGTTATTAATAATATCCTTTGCATTCTCTCTTTATATATTAATAATATCCTTTGCACATATTTGTAACATGATTTCAGATGTTGCAATTAGACCAAGTCACCTAAAATAACTTCCTTTTGAAATAATTTAAAAGGGTGCATGTTTTTTACACACAATTGAACTCAGAATTTACTCCTGATTCTGTCTCTGATATTACATCTGAAATTTTCAGAGAACAACATGTGGTGCAAGGTATCAAACATGACTTGATAGCATGGAAGTATTTTAACATTTGCAATGTATCTCTGGTTCAATTTTTCTTTCTAAATAAAAATAAATAATTTAAGTTTGTGATATAGAGAAAATTTAGTCAAATGTAATTTAAATTTGTGTGCAAACAAAAATAAAAGTAAAATTTCAAATACTCTAATACATTATTTTAAATAAAATAGCAGGTCAAAGCTAAAGTACTATTTTTGCTGTTCAAATAAAAGTAAATATAGATTTTAATATTATAAAACAAAGGGAAAATGCAGTTACTTGAGTTAATGAAAGACCACTATTCCTGTTATATGAATATCAGGGTTTTCAGAGTCTATTAAATGTGCATAGACCTTTATGAGAATTTCTTTGAAGGCAAACCATTCTATGATTATTATATTGTTATTTCTGAAATTAAATTTGAGTAAAAATAGAGATATTTAAATAGTAAAATAGCCAAGGTGTTTTGGCACAAGAGAGCCATTATGAAAGGTTGCTGACTCACTCCCTGCCTGGTTTTCTGCTTTCCTGCATGAGGGCATGAGGCAGCCAAGAAGACAACAGCAAACATAATCTTTTCAGGTCCCAGCTCAAAGTTGGCTATCTCAACCTAATAACGGTAGAAGCTGATTCCTGATGTGTTTTGGGGCACAAGAGAGATTTTATAAAAAGCTTCTGCCTAAATCAATGCTTGATTTTCTGCTTTACTGGATGAGGTATACAAGAAGACAATAGTGAACATAATATCCTCAGGGACAAACACAAGATAGGCTGTCTCTGCCTAATAAGGGTGGATCCAGAGGAGCACCGCTGATCTGCTTTGTTCCACAGTCATGCCCATCTTCTATTCCATAAACCCCACTCACAACACAAAGTAAAAACCACACTACAAGTGTGGCAATAGGAAAACATGCAGAAAAACACAATGCATAGAGAATGAAGATGGCAGCTCTGATGACCTGGAAAGTGCTAGCAACCTAGTTAGCCCCTTAGATAAGGAGATTAGAGTAGAAATATGGAGGATGTTCATAGAATTCAAAGACAGCATAGATAGAGCTGAACAGACCACAAAAAACAGAAATCAGAAAACTCCAGACTGAAATGATAGGACTAAAAATCTCAGTAGATTAAATGAAAATCTCATTGGAAAGCCTCTCCAACAGGGTAACAGCAGCTGAGTTTCGAGTCAGTGATCTATGAGATGAGATGCAGAGTAAGTCCTTATAGCAGAAGAAATTGAAAAAAGAACCTTTAAGCAAATGATCATATAGTGTAAAAATCTTCCAAGAATGTGAAGAAATGAAAATAGAAGTCTTTGATAAACTCAACAGAAACAACATAAGAATGATTCGAGTTCCATAGACTCAGGTAGAAAATACCCAGGAAGAACCAACAGCCAAGGACATCAATTCAGAAAAACTCCCAGAGCTATAGACTGCATGAAACTAAATCTTGCATACCCAAAGAATACTAGCTCTTTACCCTAAGTAAAGCACCCCAAGACAAATCCTAGACACAATGATGACTACCACAAATAGGGAAAGAATTCTGAAAACTGCAAAATCAAAAAGGGAAATTACTTTCAATGGAGCGTCCTTAAGATTTACAGCAGTCCCGTCACAGGAAACCCTCAAGGTCAGAACGCAGTGGTGGGATATAGTGACAAAACTCAATGAAATGAATGCTTCACCTAGAATAATGTACTAGCCAAACTCATTTTCAGTTTTTTTTTTTGGTTTTTTTTTTTTTTTTTGGTTTTTGGGTTACACCCGGCAGTGCTCAGGGGTTACTCCTGGCTTCATGCTCAGAAATTGCTCCTGGCAGGCACCGAGGACCATATGGAGCACCGGGATTCGAAATGATGACCTTTTGCAAGAAAGGCAAACGCCTTACCTCCATGCTATCTCCTGGGCCCCTCATTTTCAGATTTTAAGGAAATATATATATATCTTCATGGATAAACAGTAGCTCAGAAACTTTACAGACTCAAACCAGCCTTAAAAGATAAACTGAAAGGTGTACTTTAAGACAAGACAGACCTAAATACACACCAAACTTGTACAGAAAGATGTCTCTTAATACCATGACAATTATTTCTCTCAATATCAATGGGCTAAATGCACCAGTTAAGAGCTACAAAAAAAAAAAAAAAAGAACTACAAAGTGGCAAAATGGATTACAAAGCTGAATGCAACATTCTATTGCCTACAAGAAACATATATGACTAGACAGAACAAACACAGATTCAAACTTAAAGTTGCAAGCACACAACAAGAAGGAAGAAGAAACCTGCATAAATAGCTTAATGACACATTATAAAATTAGAAAATGATCAACTAAATGAACGTAAAATAAGTAGTCAGAAAGAAATAAAAATTCTTATAGGAAATATTAATAAATCGTAAAACCGGATAACAATTTGAAAGATCAATGAAAGCAAAAGTTGGTTCTTTGAAAAAACTCACAAAGGGCGAGAGAGAAGCTTAATAAACTGGATGAGAACTGAAAAGGGTGTGATCACTACAGATAAAACAGAGATCCAAAGGATAATTGGAGATTACTTTGATAAACTCTTTCACAAAACATAATTTCCTATAAGAAATGGGGGAAAACGAAAATAAAAGACATTTAAAAAAAGGAACGTGATCTATTAAATTGATTGTATAAAAGGTGGCTAGATGTGTATCTGTTTTTTAGCTTATTTTTTCTAAACGTGAAGTTATCTAAATATTATAAGAAATGTTGTCCACTATAAAAACCCACAAAATATTCCATTTGTCAGTAATGTGCTGGTTAAAATAGGGAAATATAAAGACCCTCAGATTTTTTAATCATTTGATTGAAAAGATGAATCATAAGTCTGTGCAATTGCTACTCCATTGGTTAGCCTTGAATGCACCTAGTTGATCTTGAACTTGTGAAAAAAAAATATGAACCCACTACACTGATTTATTGTGGGATTTTTTAGTAAACTAAAAGGTAGCTTTGATGTTTTGCTAGTTTTAATTTGTACTAAAACTAATGATCAGATAGAAAACGGTTTATGTATATTGCAAGTTCCATTATTCTCCTTTTCCTTATTCTTTCTAGGGTTAACTGTTTTGATATATTATAAAGTTACCTTTTGCTTCCTGGTTCAATTATTGATAGTGTATAATGGGAAGCATTTGCCCATCTCTGGTGTGTTGTTCAATATATACAACACCTGGGAACAAAAGTTACAAAAAGTGTCATGCTCTTTTTGTGGTATCAGTCTGTGGGATCATTTATGATATAGTTATATCTTCTATTTAGTTTTGAATTTTTGTTTGTTTATTTTGGTCCACATCAGGCAGTGTTCAGGGTTACTCCTGGCTCTGCACTCAGGGACCCTGCCAGGTTTAAGGGGAAATGGGATGATGGGGATCAAATTCCAGTCAGTTGTATGCAAGTGCTCTACCAGCTGTACTGTCACTCTGGCCCCTTTGATTCTTTTTAAATCAGTTTTCTCTTTATATTTCCTGAATGATCATAGTTTGTCCCTCAATTGTATTGATGAAAATAAATATTGATGATCATAAATGTCCATAAATTGTATTGCTTCAGATAACCAACTCAGTGTTAATATGTGGATCAGACAAGTATATACTTGGTTGATTCCAACTATTAAAAAATTAATAGATACTACATAAGTGAGATTTCCAATAATTCAAGATAAATTATTTTAATATAACCATGCTATCTTCAATATTTATCAGATATTTCAAATAAATACATTTTAATATTCATAAAACTTATCAATTGGCTTTTTCATACAATGATGTAAAACTAATGCTGAGAGTTGTTTCTTATCAAGTTCTCAATGCTATCTAGTTAAGATGATTTATTGATATAACTATATTGACAGTGAATAATATTATAAACAAAACATTTCACAAGAGTTTATTTAATGTGAAACTTACCTAGTAGGAATAACACTAAATTACCTTAGTTCAATTTTTAATAATTTTTTCCTTTTGAATTACAAAGCACATTATTTTATAATTTTTTTCATTGAGCATAACAACTTTTAAAATCTTTTATGTATTATATAAAGTAATGTAAATGCTGTTATATTGGCAAAATATTGTTTAAGTAGTTCAGTTAAAATTTTCACTTTTTTGTAGTTTGTGTAGAAAGAAAAAGCTATTATTTTAAAATGCTGAAGCAAATTGAGCTTAATGTCATGATAAGTTCATAAAAAGGACTGTAGGATGTTATTAAAAGTTAGACTAGTAATAATTATAGCTATTAAAGAAAATTCTGAACATTATAATACTAAGTTGTCATATGTCAATGTATAAAATTGGTTTAGAATTACAGAATAAAATTATTGCCTATTGTACTTATATTATTTGAACATTAGACTTTATCTAACTTGTTCATTAAACTTAATTCTAAGATAAGTTAATAGTACTTTTTAAGAAACATTAATAATTAGGGTTGGGGTTACTAGGGTTTGTATATGGTCACATGAATACCATCATTGTTGAGTGAAGAGCCAGGGGTTATTCTTGAGCACCACTGGGTAAGGCACTGCACTAAAGAAGGAGATTTTAATTACTCTAAAATTTCAGTAAATTTATTTTTAAAAGTCTATTGTTTCTGTTTTAAGTTTCATGATATATTTCTCTTGCATGGAATTGGATTTCTGGTTTCCATACTTTCTTTGACTTCCTTGAAGTTCCTCAATAGTTCCTCTCTGATATCATTGACAGACAGTACATATAACTTGTTAATACTGGTTGAGTCTCAGGGCTCCTATAGCTCACTAAGCTTGTTTAGGTGTTTTTTTTTTTTTGACTTGTGATTTTTTAATAATAATTTTTATTTTGACCAAAGTGTAATACATATCTTTCACAGTAATGTTTTAAGTACATATTAATATTGAATCAGGGGAATTCTCACCACCAAAGTTGTCCTCCCATCACCCCCAATTTTTGCATGTAAAGCAGACTCTTGTTTACACTAATCTTTTAGGTACATGTTAACTTAATATCAGGGGGATTCCCGTCACCGAATTGTTCTCCCTACACCTCCGTTCCCATCCTACCTCCTGTCTCTTCCTCCCTCAACCCCAGGCCTGCAAGAGTATGTGGTCTCCTCTGTGCCTAACTTGCTACTTAGTGGTCTTACACCTGCTTGGTATTCATAGCTCCCTTATTTCCTCCTGTAACTGAGAGTCGGGACTAGATAGATCAAGTTACATGCTTTTGTTTGAAGAAGAGAAAAGTAATACACTGGGATAAAAATCAAATACGCAGAAAATGGGCAGAGTCCTTCTAGAGAGGCTCTCATCCTCGGCTTGTTATTTTATCATTTTTATATATTTGTGTGAGCACATATAGTTTTATTTCTATTTTTATATTTTTTGGCAGTGTGACCTGTTCTGCTTTCTTCTCTTTCACCCCCAAATGCACCAACAATAGAATGTAGCACCATTCCCCCCTGCAAAGACACACTAAAAAAAGGGGAAATCTTACATATAAAAGCGAGCTCTCATCTACTAGGGATAAAAACTCATACTTGTTTACAATAAAGGCAGATCTCCCACCCTGAAAATATGTCATGTGGACCCAACTTAGACCCCAGGTGATTAGACATCATCCGTCCAGCCTTGAACCCTGGATCCCAGAAATAGAAATGACACAGTTCTTCACAACAGCTACAGGAAACAAATCCAGTCTGGGACATCCTTAATAGTGCTGGGACACCATCAAGTGCGAGCTCTAATATGATATCCTGACAATGAGGAAAATGGGAACAACTTGACCTAAGACCAGGTTATCCTACCCCACCAGCTAACGATAAGACAAAAATCAGAAACTTGTCATCCTTTGGTCTGTCCAAAAGCCAAGATTGCAAGGTGACTGGCTGATAGAACCATGACCGGACTATAGGTATCATATAACCAATAAAAAAGCCCTAGTCTAGAGTTTGAACTATGGCCTGCACAACAACCATGATCTCCATTTCCAAAGGTCTGTCTGAGACAATTACAACGGAATGGGTCTTCTGGAAACATCCTAGGACCATCAACCACAGAAGGTGTATTAAAATCACACCGATGGAGCAGAACTTATAGAACCACAAAGAAAGACTTCATCATAAGTTCCACTCCTTAATTTGAGTAGATACCGAGATCTTTAGATACAGATTTTTTTTTTTATCACCGAGGTTGGAGCAAAAGTCTTCCAAACAGCACAAAAAAACCAAGGGGAGAGTAAATGAACCTGTACGGAGTCTATAGTTAATCCCATGACAATATACTCCAAGGGTGGAGAAAACCTGTATCTCTTAGGCCAAGGGAATTTCTTTTCCAATGACCCCAATATTTACTATGCCTGTGCAAGATGGAAAAAAAAGGCACAAAATAAATTAATTTTCTCCCTTTTTTATTTATTTATCTATCTAGTTTTTGTCGATTCCTTTGTTTTGGTGTGGTTATTGAAGTTGTTATCCCCATTCATATATATATATATATATATATATATATATATATAAAAGAAAGGAAGACTATATATATATATATATAGTCTTCCTTTCTTTTCTTTCTTTATGTGCTCTGCCATGTTTTTATCTCAAGATCATGGCTTTTATGCTGTGCATATCTTTATGGCTGGAGTGCTCACTGGATATTTTATTCTATCTGACACTTCCTTTTGGACTGTTAGAGTGATTCACCTTTTTCCCCTTTGTCTGTTCAGGTTTTATATTGCTTTCCATTGTAATTTTTGCACTGTGGAGGTGAAATTTTATGTGTTGTTGTGTGGCTGAGTGACTGTAGTTATGGTCTTTGGTTGCTAATGATGAATTATAAATAACTGAAAAAATGAAGAGCAGTGGAGCATAGTGTATTGACCACTCTATTCAAGCTTACTGACCTTGGAAGAAACGAGGTTCTTGAGTCACACACATGAACCAGATCCTTGTTCTATTTAATCAAGCATTGCGTATTTGCTTTTATAATACAAAAGATGAGTTCTAACTTTTTAATTGGGACACAGTAATGTTATATTAAAATAGATTTTTCTTTATTTTAATTTCAGATGACATCTCATGATGTGATTTATATTATAGAACATACACATGATTATTTATTTTCATATTCTGACCCTCATTACTGAGATTTTAATCCTTTGGACAGAATCTTTATTTTATTTTATTTTTGCTTTTTGAGCCACACCCAGTAACACTCAGAGGTTACCTCTGGCTATGCTTTCAGAAAGCGCTCCTCGCTTGGAGGAACATATCGGATGATGGGGGTTCTAACCATGGTTTGTTATATGATGGTGTATGCAAAGCAAATGCCCTACCACTTATGCCACCGCCAGCCCCAGAATCTTTATTTTAAAAACTATTTCATGCGAAGTACCTTCTATTGTACAAAATATATGACATATCCAATATTAAATGAAAATCTTTCTATAGATAGAATAAAACTTAGTATTATATTTTTCTCTCTTCTTTCAAACATAAGCAATGTATTGTAAAGGTTACAATGTAACCTTAATCAAAACCATACAATATAAGTTCCCATTTTCTTAAATTAGAGCCACAGATCATTTTTCTTTATTGGGAATGTATTGTGATCCATAGGTATTAGTTTATATCTATTTTTCTATCTGTTAATTTAAACAGAATATTACATTTATAAAACATATTTACTAGTTTATATGTAGAGATCATATTTATATTTTAAATGTGTATATACTTAAAAACAATGTATTAAATATAATTTTATATTTTCTTCTTACTACTTAATTTCATAATAATTTATTTTATACTAATTTGTTATTATTCACTCTTCATCACTTTTAAAGTGTGGTTAATGCTAGAGACATAGGTGAACAGGGAAAGCTTAAATTTTAAATTTAAAACACCTTGAATTGCTTCACACCAAAGAAACTTCATCACATGCAGTTCAAACGAAAACAGCAAAATTTTTTAAAGTGCATTTGAAAAATTTTGTTATTGAATAACTAAGACATAGAATTATTATATCTAAGGTTTTTCTATTTCTAAAATGGTGATTTTCAAAGTCATTAAAATATGTGATCATTCCATGTCATTTTTCACTTGTTGTATTTTAAATACCAATGAAATGCATGAACCAGTAAAATCACAAGTGCTGCATTTATTTTTATGTAGTGTGAAATAGTTTTTGAAATTTTTTAGATATTTCAGATTTTACTCACTTTTGTATATGATACTTCTTTTTTTGGGGGGGTCACACCTAGCAGCATTAAGGGGTTACTCCTGGCTCTATACTCAGAAATCCCTCCTGGCAGGCTCGAGGACCATATGGGATGCTAGGATTTCAACCACCTTCCTTCTCTGTCTAAGGCAAACGCCTTACCATTGTGCTATCTATACGGCCCTAAAAGATTTTGTTTGTTTGTTTGCTTTGTTTTGGTTTTTTTTTTTTTTTTTTGGTCACATCTGGCAGCACTGAAGGTTACTCCCGGCTCTTTGCTCAGAAATCGCTCCTGGTAGGCTAAGGAACCATATGCTATGCCAAGATTTCAACCACCATCCTTCTGCATGAAAGGCAAATGCCCTACCTCCATACTATCTCTCCAGCCCTGTTTATGATGCTTCTACTAATGAAAAATATTACCTACTAACAAAAACATATGCACTCTTTACAACTAAAGAGTTCTCTTTCA
The DNA here is from genome assembly GCA_004027635.1 of Crocidura indochinensis. Classification (NCBI taxonomy): domain Eukaryota; kingdom Metazoa; phylum Chordata; class Mammalia; order Eulipotyphla; family Soricidae; genus Crocidura; species Crocidura indochinensis. Next base: position 23,993 of record PVKC010010222.1, read on the forward strand.
GAGAATAATATACAAGAATGTAAGTATTTATTTAGGGAAAAGTTAATGTTTATGTCGATGATAATGTTAATGTTTATATTGATTAAAATAAACCTATGATATGAGCTTGAAGCTCTGTTTGTAAAACTGGTGATGGGATTGGTGTCAAAATTTTGTAAGCCTAAAATCTTACTATCAATCACTTTGTAAGTAATTGTTATTTAGTAAAATAAATTCAAAAGACAGAATCACGGGTTTAAAATGTTATTTATAATTTAAACACTTAAAATATTCTGTTTAAAAGTTCTGGGCAGTTTTGAAATAGAAAGTGTGCATAAATTGCAACAGAGAATTATTAAAAAGGATACTGTTTCCTAGAGCCTATTTGAAGTTTTTATTTAAAAATGAGATGTAATGTTCTAATGTCAACTTAGTTGTGGAAGCATTCTTGAATGTATTTGACTAATAGTGATTAACAAATGATGTTGAATTAACCCTTTCTATATACAGAAATTACTTTCAGTAATTGAAACATTTTCACTAGTAATGACAATAGAAACACATTTATTAAATTTGTCCTGAAGCAGGATTCTCAGCCAGTACGGGTTGGCCTTTGGCAGACCTCCGTATGTGCCAGAGGCCTCTTGGCCCGGGCTAGGGTGGGGGCTCTCGGACCTGGGTCACCAGACCCCCGTCTTCCTCTTTCCTCCGGATCTCCAGGTGGGCTCCTGGGAGGACCTTATGAGGCACCCTGGGTTTTCCCCACTTCCAGGCCGGCTCCACTGTTCAGTTATTTGGTGGAGTTAGATCTGGGGGGTGACAGATAGCTGCTGAACTATACTCAGGCTGTCACTGGCAATTTCATACCAGTCTACTCTTTGCAAACCACATGTACTCCTCCCAACTATCAGTAGAAGGTTTACCCTTCTTAACTTCAGTAACACACAGTTCTAATCTCATACCAAAGACATACAGTGGATCTAACAATCCCAGAACTATTTTGAAGGACATGAATTTAACACATATTGAACACATATATCTTCTGAATATTTTATGTGTACTTTCTTTAACAGCTATAACTCTCTCTATATATATTTCTGCCATGGTGTTTCTTTCCACTTTTCATCTTGTCTTTTCTTTGTAAGCTGTTCAGTAAGGAATGTTGGTGATAATGTCCCTCAGTTTATTGCCTATGATTGAACTATGTAATGGAGATTGCTGGTCTTGTTCCTATTGCCTCCAAGATGCCCCAATTACGGTATATGGCATTGATCCTTGTTTGCATAGACACAATAAAATGGGAAGACAGTATACATATAGACAAGTTCTTATCTAATAGAGGAAGGAACACACAAATCTCATTACAAGGTACCTTACACCCTGAACATTGATATAATGACCTGGCACAGGCCTCAGAAGAATGGGCCTCCTCCATTCACACCAGAACTAGGCAAGGTATCTACAAAACATTCAAGGTCTTTTATAGCAACATCTGGAAGCAATCCCCTACCAGGAAAGTCACTACCAAGTTCTGACATCGATCTCCTAGAGACTTCTGTTAACACTGAGAAGATTTGACAACAACAATGACCTGCTCTACAGGACATGGTTCTCTCTATTGTCCCTTCAGTGTGTGGTAAGCATCAGAGAGGATGTTCTGCACCATCCTGACTGCAATATGGGATATGGATACCCCAGGATCCATATACAGAAGCATGATACCAATACAGAAACTATGTGAGGAATGGAGGTGTATTGCCACTACAGACAATGACTTGGATTGGACAAACTAGTTTGCCTGGAGCCTAGAGTCGGTCCTGTGCCAGGAAACTTCAGGGGTAGGGTCTCCTTGTATTTAGACCATAATTTTTCTTTCCATGTCCCTTATATTTTGGTGGGCCTATGCAAACAAATGCCACTCTAACACTGTTTTTTACTATGATCCCTTGACTCCAATCCCTAAGAAAAACAATCCACTGAAACATTGGGGTTAACTTAAAC
>PVKC010010223.1:0-25962 GCA_004027635.1 Crocidura indochinensis
TACTTATTGCAGAAAATACCTATGAGAAAAAGAGAAAATAAACAGGAGTATGCCAAGAACATCTTTACATTTGGATACTGGTCTGGCGTCTATAAGAAGGGAGGAATTAAGAATTGGGTAAAGGTGGGCCGGGCGGTGGCACTTTAGGTAAGGTGCCTGCCTTGCCTGCACTAACCTAGGACGGACCGCGGTTCTATCACCCGGTTCCCATATGGTCCCCTGTGCCTGCCAGGAGCAACTTCTGAGTGAATAGCCAGGAGTAACCCCTTAGCATAACCGGGTGTGGCCCAAAAAACCAAAAAAAAAAAAAAGAATTGGGTAAAGGGTTTTACAATAATTCAAATAAGTGTGTCATCTACATAAATATAATTATTTGGTACAAAAATTGTCCAAAAAGGAATCTCTCACTGGGCATAAGTTTTCAGACCTTGATATCCAGCCAGACCTAGTCTCACTTCCAGGTAGCATCCTCAGATAACCAACAAATTTTCTTGAAATTGAATAGCTCATCTCTTTGACTACTGTGTTCTACCTTTTGTGACACACATATTCACTTTTTCAGCTATCTCTGATATATACATTCTCAGGGCTCCAATTGGCTTCTCTTCCTGAGGAGAAACTTCAAAAATGGAAATTAATGGAACAATGATTGGTCTCACTTTTCTATTTTCTTTTCCACTGCGTTTTTCATTTTTGTTTGTCTGTTTTTTAGCCACTCCCAGCAATTCACGGGGGTTACTACAGGCTCTGAGTTCGGAGGGTCATTCCTGGCAGTGCTTGGGAACCATATGAGTTTCTAAGGATAGAACGCAAGCACAGTTACATGCAAGGCAAATTCTTAACCACTATACTGTCCCTCTAGCCCCTATTTCATTACTTTTAAATCACCATTTTCTTGTGTCTTGGTGACCATTAATAATGTGACTGAAACCCACATTCTAACTTACAAAGTGCTTTTCTATGTTCAACGGTGCTACATTTGTCCACCTACTATCACATTTTGGCAAGGTAGTTCTAAAACTTAGCCAAGACAGGATCCAATAGGCTTCTACAGGGGTTAAAGTTCATATTCAGCCTATTCAAATTTGAACACAGAGCTTTTAGTAGTACAAACAAACATACATATAACCTATCTACCCAAATTAAACACACACGCACACACACACACACACACACACACAAACACAAGAAAATCTTATTTGGGTTTTATTGGTTTTTCTCTTCACTCAGTCTCCTTATTTTTGATTTTCTCATTGAGAACACTTAGTTGCACCCAGACCATCTGCCACTGTTCCTTCCTCCTTCATATTTTCTCATCCTTATGTAAATTTGATGACCAGTTGTGCCACTTGACTGTGTTTATTGGAAGTATCCCTTCCTCATAGCTAAACTCCTGAATATAGTAGTATGTCATTCACACTACATTTTGGTCTTTCACTCAGAAATCCAATGAAACTGTAGCCACACTCAATCCATTTTCTTCATTCCTCTATAATATAAAAGCAACAAGCTGAAGTGTTCACAAGCTGTGCACAGTTTACTGATATCCATTGCTCCTACTACAGTTTGAACCATAGATACCTAACAGTGGACAACTCTTGTACTTACTTCATTTTAATAGTTTAGTATTTTTAATATAGTTAGCAATTAAGTTACCTGGTAATGATAATAAAATGTTTCGTTACAACAGTATTAATAAAATTAAGTGGATTACAAGGCCCAGGGTGATGGCATAGCAGATAGGGCATTTGCCTTGCATTTGGTAGATCCAGTATTGATCCCAGCATCCCATATGGTCCCCTGAGCCTGCCAGGAGTGAATTTTTGAGCATAGAGCCAAGAGTAACCCCTGAGTGCTGCTGGGTGTGGCCCTAAAACTAATAACAATAATAATAATAAATGATAAAAATTAAGTGGATAGATAAATTTAAATTAATTAGGTAAGAGCAAATAATATCACTGGAAATTTACCTTTGAAAATATTTTATTACCTGTTCCTTAGGTGCCCACTTTAAGAAGGTCTATAGTAATATTTTGGGATTACTGGTATCAATGTCAACTCATGCCCTGCATCTGAAAGTATTCAAGTTGATCTATTACTCTATATCTGAAAAAGATATCTGAGGAAATAGCTGCATGTATATTGAAAGAAGACTACAGAAAATATCTACCATGGTGGGGCCAGAGTGGTAGCACAAGCTGTAAGGTGTCTGCCTTACTGATGCTAGCCTAGGATGAACTGTGATTCTATCCCCTGACGTCCCATATGTTCCCCCAAGCCAGGAGTGATTTCTGAGCACATAGCCAGGAGTAACCCATGAGTGTCACTGGGTGTGGCTGAAAAGAAAAGAAAAGAAGAAAAGAAAAGGAAAGAAAAGGAAAAAGAAAAGATCTACCATGGTGGTACATGTCTCAGAACACTGACAATCTCTTTTCTCAAAAATATCTAGGTCTGGGAATATAGATATTATATAATGGGTAGGAAATTTTCTTTATACACAGTTGCCTTGGGTTATGGTGCCCTGAGTCTGTCAGAAGTAATTCCTGTATACAGAGTCAGGAGTAAGGCCTGAGTACTGCCAGGTGTGGCCCACCACCAATTTTTTTCCCTGGTTCTGAGAATTTATTTAAATTGAGATTCTTGGTAAAATAGTGTGACTTTTAATAAATATGTTCCATTTATAATCTCATATATACATAATATTCTATTTTATTGTATATATAAATATTATTGGCTACTATATTAACATTAAAGATACTATATTTTATTTTCTCCAAGCTTTAGGGCTGCCCCTTTGAATTTGTCAGTAATAACAAAATTGCAATCTTCTGATACAGATTTGAGATCTCATAACTCCCATTACATTACGCCAAGTGAATATAAATTATGTGTAATGGTGCACGTATCTCTAACACATTCTTGGAGACTTTGTTAAATATTCTGATTGCCAAAGTTTCCATTAAATTTTGTAGGACTCATGTAATCTAGTAATAGATCTATTCCAGCAGATTCAGTTTCATGAATTTTTATTCACTCATTTATTTAGATTTGGAGGACACATCCAGAAATAGTGAGGGCTTACTCCTGGCTCTGTGCTCAGGGATCACCCCCGGTGGAATTCAGGGGAATCAACAAGTTGAACTCAGTTCGACTGCATGAAAGATAAGCATTCTTATCTTACTGTACTGTCTTGCCTTCTGTATTGTCTCTCGACCTTCAATTCCCTAAATCTACTACCCTCCTCTGCTATTGACTAGGCATGCTTCCAACTAACTTACTGAGAGGCAACAGGTCTCCTAATGTGATAATCAAGATAAATAATATAGTAAAAATATAGAGAAAGTTTTCTATTAAGAGAAAAAGTTTATAATATAAATTACCTGTTTTCCTATTGAATTTTCTTTGTTACAAATATTGCAAAACATGGGTTCATAAATTAGAAGTAAATTTTATTATGATTACTTAAGATGTTGTTTGATGGAACCCAGGGTACTACCAAATAGTTTCGGGAGACTAGGGTAACTCCTAGCAATATAATTCGGTCAACTGAATTCCAAGGGTCAAAGCTAAGGATCAATGATGTAGTGCTGCCCACATTGTGTGCTGTACCACAGGACTGACTAGGTATGAACTTGAGCATGTAATGAGATAAGGATAAGGAATGTGCCCCTTATCTCTGATATATTGCCCTAACCCCTGATTTTGTTTCATTACAGTGTTTTTATATATTTATTATACACTTTCCCTTATATTTCCTTTGAGTTTGTATTTTATAAGTAAGTCTAATGACCCAATGTAGCAATGTTTGAGAACAGAATATGAGATGAAAGGCCTGTGAAAAATTCCCATTAATTTAGTCATTAGAGATGAAGAATTACAATCTTAGCAATGTTTTTCACTGTTATGTCCTGGGAGACCAAAAACAAGTTACTTTTTATTATAAGAGAAGCTGTTTAATCATGTATTTTTACATGGGGTGGTAACCCAAATTGTTTTCAGTTCATCCGTGTTGTCCATAAAAGACAAATAGCATTGCTACAATGCCTCCAGACATCTCTGACAGACACTTCACTATAAATTACAGCCATTTGACAAGAGAAAGTACTTATTATTTTGAACATCTATTGGAGTCTCAAAAAGAGTAGCATTTTTGTCAAGTAAAGGTCACCTTCATTGAAATGTTTCAAAATCAAGTTACTGAGCTACAAAACATTGCCTGAAAGAAAAAAAAAGTTAAACAGTTGCTGTAGAACTTAAAATGCCAGCATATAGTGAGAAAAACAAAATTCAGTAGGGGAAATTGAAAAGTCTCCACTTTCAAAAAACTGTATAAATCAACACAATGATAACATGTTGCCCAAGACTGAATTTATTCACCTTTGAAGTTATTCAGTTCCCAATAGAAACTGAAAAAGAAGGGTTTCTATTCAGATTGTTGAGTAAATAGATTTTCACCAATAAATGTCATGCTATAAAATTTGTAAGATTTGTAAATGATGGAGAAACTCAAGGAAGATTTTACTGTTGCATTCAGTTTCCCAAAGCAAATAGAGGATGAGACATAGTTATAGTTTTCTTTCATACTTGGCAAAAATTGAAGATGTTTTCTAGAGAAATTGCATTGATTCTTATGATGATAATGACTCCTAGTAGCCTATTTCAAGAAAACATTTCATTCGCTGCTGAAAAAGAAACCTCTAACATTATCTCAACACGCTTCTAGAAGAGGTGAAGATTAAATTAATTGTATCCTGATTGATGATACATAAGTGGTTAGTTTCAATAAACAAAGATAAGGTTACTTAAAACAAATTTTAATGAAGCTAAGTTATTGTGCAGCATGTAAGGTATTTGTCTTCACTCAGGCCAAATACTAGAATCCCTTATTGGCCCCCAAGCCTGCCAAGATTAATTTCTGTGCAAAGAGCCAGGAGTAACTACTCAGTACATCCACAGCAGAAAATGAGGCCCCAAAATGAAAACAAACAATTGTTTTTAAAATTACAAAAGCCTCGAAAAAGAACAGGTAGAGGTTCTCTAAATGGAAACATCTGATCATTCAATATAGGAATATTAGTACTTAAAAATAACAAATGGGATTTCCTGAGTGGTTGGAAGTAGACTACAACAACAAAACTAACATAATTAAGAGATTTTTTTCAGATGAAAAAGTTGAACATCATTTAAAGATTGTTGAGTATAAAAGGAAACTTATTTGGGGAGATGAAATTTTATTTTGCCTTAGAAAACTGGCAATTGTTCGAATTATTTTCTTTATTAAACACCGTGGTTACAAGGTGGTTCATGATTGAGTTTCATTTATACATTGTGCACCACCATCACCAGTGCCCATTTCCACCACCATGTGTCCAATTTCCCTTACACACACAATGGAGCAGACATTTTACTTCTCTCTTGCTCACTCACTTTCTCTCTCTCTTCCCCCCCTCTCCCCCTCCCTCTCTCACCTCTCTCTTCTATTTTTTTATTTTTAGACACTGTGGTTTACACTACTGTGAAGGAAGCGGTGCCATGCAAATTACTTTATCTCTTTTCAGCACCCAGTGTTGTTCAGAGTGATAAATTTTAACTATCATTGTAATTGTCATAGTGGTCCCTTCTCTACCAATATTGTACTGTTCCACTATTGGTGGCAAGCTTCCTACCAATGACTGGTCTGCCTGACCATCATCTCTATTGCAATTCACTGGCTATTATTGTCATACTATCATTCTTTTCCCTTATATTCCACAAATGAAATTCATTTGTGGAAAGATCATTCCATACCTATTCCATTCCCTCTGATTCATTTCACTCAGCATAATACTCTCCAAGTCTATCCCTGTATAAACAAATATGACAATTTCATTTTTCCTAACTGCTGCATAGCACTACATAGTGTAAGTAAATTTACCTCAGTTTTGTTAGCCATTCATCTGTTGTTAAGCATTTGGATTGTTTCCAGATTCTAGTAACTGTAAATAGTGCTATGATTAAGGTCTGCAAAGAACATTTTAATAATTGTGTTTTAGGGTTGCTAGGGTATATCCCTAGGAGTGGTATTTCTGGATCCTATTAAAGTTCATACTTTACCTAAAGAGTTAGACAGATCTACATTATCTCCAGCAGTGATTGAGTGTCCCTTTCTCCATGTATCCATGCTGACACTAGTTGTTCTTGTTTTGTGTGACATGTGACAATTTCTGTGATATGAGATGATCTCTCATTGTTTTGATTTGCATTTCCTCAATGATGAGTTATAATGGAAAAATTTTTATTGTGATTTTTGGCCATATTTATTTCTTTTCTGTAGAAATATCTGTTCATATATTCTATTCATTTTTTGATGGATTAGATGGATTTTTTTTTCTTGATAAGCTCTACCAGTGCCTTGCATATCTTCAGATGGCATTGGGTGAGCAGCTTCTCAAATTCCTTGGGTAGTCTTTATCATAGACATCATTTCCTTTAAGGTGCAGAAACTTCTTAGTTTAAAGTAGTTCCATTTATTTATCGTTGCTTCCACTTGCTTGTCCAGTGGTATTTATTCCTTGAAGATACCTTTGGCTTCAATATCAGGGAGTTTTCTACCTATATTTTCCTCTGTTTAGCTTATGGTTTCAGATTTGACATCAAGGTCTTTAATTAACTTTAGTTTGCCTTTGTGCATAGAGATAGAGGCCTGAGCTCATTTGTTTTACATGCAGCTGACCAGTTTTCCAAACATCACTAATATCACTAGTGGAGGAGGCTTTCCTTATTTCACTTTGCATTTGCAGCCCATTTATCAAAGATTAATCATATACCTGAGAGTCAGCCTCACAATATTTAAGTTTATTCCATTGATCTAAGATTCTCTATTTCGGCTGTTTTAATGACTTACCTTTATAAGATAGTTTGAAATTGGAGAAAGTCATGCCAACCATCTTCTTTAATGTGATGTTATAGGACTCGTTGACTAGAAGAAATGTGGGCCATTGAGTAAAGCAGAGTAGCAGGTTCTTTTTGGGACCACTGACATGGCACACTATCCTCCCTAATAAAAGTTGATCAGGCCACTGAATCTCCTCATGTTTGCACATGCGCCTGCAGTCATCCCATCACTTCGTGTTCACCTCTGCTTTTTTGGATTTGAGATTGCCAGGGTGGAATTACTATCAAATGAAAAATAAATAGGGCTACAGCACTATTTTTTACCTTTCTTGCATACATGTAACTCAGTATGTTCATCTCTGAGTCTTTTTTTTTAATTATGATAACTACACTTTAAGAGAAGAAAATAAATTAGTGAGCTGGTAAAATATTTTATGCTCAGTGAAAAAGTTTTGAGTGCCTATAAGTAATTTGTATTGAAACATTCACTGACAAGCAGAGTGCACTATAGTTATGTTTTCAAGTAGTGATTGTATACGCAAGTTTTTTTTTATTATTGTGGAATGTTTTTTATTATATTATAGTTTTAGTAAACTCCACAAAAGAGAAGTACAGGAAAGTGAGGATATTTAGCAGTGGAATCTAATCTATTTATGAGGGTCAAGATCAGTTTTCCTCAGTGACAGATTTTTAAACAAGAGTTTTTTATTTAGCTATTATCAGAGTGAAAACAGAAAGAAATTACTTTCTGTAATTAATTTAATCACTAAAATTTTTGTGATATATTTTTAAATTATTTTATTTTTATTTATTTTTTTTGAATTTTATTTTTCTCTTTATTTAAGCACCATAATTACAAGCATGATTGAGTTAGGTTTCAATCATAAACAGAACACCCCCTTAAAAGTTGGTTCTTTAAAAAATAAACAAGATTGATAAATCACAGGCAAAACTCACAAAGGAAGAGAAACAGAATTAGAAATGCAACGGGAAAACACTACAGATATTGTAAAGATTCAAAGGATTATCAGAAACTACTTTGAGAAACTATGCCATGAAACATGAGAACATGGAAGAAATGGGTAAATTCTTGGACTCTTATAACCTTCCAGGGATGAATTAGGATGATGTAGTATATCTAAAGAGCCCCATCACTGTTGAATAAATTAAAATGGTAATCAAATGTCTTCCGAAAAACAAAAGCCCAGGCCCAGAACGGTTCACACATAAATTCTTTCAAACATTTCAAGTGAAACTACTACCAATCCTTTTCAGGCTCTTTCATAAAATTGAAGGAACAGGAACACTCCCAAATAGTTTTTTATGAAGCTAACATCACCTTGATACCAAAACCTGACAGAGATGCTACGAAAAGAAAAAATTACAGACCAATACCCCTGATGAACACAGATACAAGGATCCTCAACTAAAAATTAAAAGAACCCTTTATTCTATTTTCATAAATCACATTTTATAAAATTATTTCTTATATTTATAAATGAAATTAAAGCAGAGATCAAGAGACAATATATAAAATAATCTTACAACTTCTATAATTAAATTAGAGCTAAGTATAAAACAGAAATGATTATACAAGAGCAGTGCATGAAATTTCAATTCAAAGATATTTTGTCATGTTATCTTGCTTTATGCTTTTACTAACTTCCACATTAAACTTTATTGATAAAGGTTCATGTTGTAACTAAATTTCTTCAATTAACATATTACCTATAATTTCCTGCATGCAGATAAATAATTTAAGACTAATTATTTAATTAAATAGATAGATCTTAAAAATATGTATCTATTTTTTTTTTTTTTTGGTTTTTGGGCCACACCCAGTGACGCTCAGGGGTTACTCCTGGCTATTCACTCAGAAATCGCTCCTGGCAGGCACAGGGGACCATATGGGGAACCGGGGGATCAAACTGCGGTCCATCCTAGGTTGGCACCGGCACCTTTATCTCCAGCGCCACCACCCGGCCCCCAGAAAAATATGTATCTATTGAGGACATTAGCAAATATTATATGATTATTATATTTAATGACTGATCACTACTGCTGTGATACTTTTGGTGGGTACATACCTGAGTACCCATGTGGTTTTAGTGGTTCTTCTAGAAAAAGAGAAGGTTAATCTGAAAGTTATGAATGGAGTGGAAGAGGCCAAATAACAAACTGTCAATGAGTGGGTTCCTTTTCACCACCCTCAATGAATCATTGATAAATTTCCTGTTCCTCCGTTATTCTAAAAATGTGTTTTTGTAAGAGTAAAGATCATAAATTTAGTATGGGAAGAAAAAATATGGGTATGGGAAGAAAAAATAACTATTGATAATATTATATATAAGTACCAAGAATCACCAATTCAATAAGCAGTTAGATTGAAGCTGAATAGCACATTGTAGTATCATCACTTTTTCCAATATACAGGAAAGGAGCATTCCCTGACTCATAGAAAGAATGGTAATATTAGGAAATACAATGCAACTGAGATAAAAAATTGATTCCTGGGGCTTGAGCAATAGTACAGCAGGTAGGGCTTTTGCCTTGCACATGGTCAAACGTAGTTCAATCCCTGGTATCCCATATGATTACCTGAACCTTCCAGGAGTGATTGCTGAGTGAAGAACAAGGAAGCAACCCCTGAGCACTTTCAGGTGAGCTCAAACACCAAAAAAAAAAAAAAAAAAAAAGTCGATTCTTATCTCTTATTTACCCCAGAGCTAATATTGGGGGTGGGTGACAGACTTTTAGAAATGACATGCTGAGACCTACGAGATAGCACAGCAGGTAGGGGATTTACCTTGCACAGAGTTGTCCTGGATTAGATAGTCAGCAGACCACTGAGTCTGGCAGGAATGATTTCTGTTTCAGAGCCAGGAGTAACTCTTTTTGTTTGTTTGTTTGTTTTGGGTCACACCCGGCAGTGCTCAGGGGATACTCCTGGCTCCATGCTCAGAAATCGCTCCTGGCAGGCACGGGGGACCATATGGGGCACCGGGATTCGAACCGATGATCTTTTGCATGAAAGGCAAACGCCTTACCTCCATGCTATCTCCCGGCCCCCCCCCTTTTTTTTTTTGGAGTAACTCTTGAGCGCCACCAGGTGTGCTCCAAAAATGAGAGAGAGAGAGAGAGAGAGAGAGAGAGAGAGAGAGAGAGAGAGAGAGAAAGAGAAAAGAGATTAAATGTTGAATCAAGTAATAGGTTAGAAACTATGTTACTGAAAGTTGTATTATTTGGTAAACCAGTGAAAAAAATTTAATTGCTTATAAATAATTATCAGATAATGAAGAAAATAATGAGGGAGAGAGCTATAGATTTTCCCTCTGCAATGTTTTCTGAATACCAGTTGTCTCATGAGTGTGTCGGTCATCTATGATTAAGGATTCAATTGTTCAATAATTCAGCTTATTGTATTGTTGTTTTCTTCAAAGAAAAACCAATGATTTCATTTAGTAACATGGTTTTTTAATGGATTAATTTCACTTGACTGATTCCAGCCAGATCACTCTTCGGTGAATGCAAATTACAAATAATTACTTTACTATTTCCAAGCATGAGGTTATGACTAAACCACTCATAAGCCAGAGATAGACAATTCATTTTATTTAAAGAGTAACACATCTTTATGCATATTTGCTGCCTCTGTTCTGTTTAAGACTAAACAAGTCTTTTGGAATATTGGAGAGAAAAAAATAGAAAGACAAATAGAGCACAGGCAAATTTTTTAAATATACTCAATTTTTGGTCTGCCAAAAAGAAAAGAAGGAACTGAATTTGTAAAGTACTCACAGGACCCAAAGCATGATTAGTCAAATACATAGAAAATATTTACAAACCTTTTCTTAATTGTAACAGATGGCTGAGCAATGTAGTTCTATTTCAAGTTTAAGGTTGTTCAACACATACCTGGCTGGATTACAGGCTGTTCAGTATAGTATTTCATTGTTTTAAGCGTGTGAATTTAAATTAGTGAGATATTAGAAGTATTTAAACTAGTTTTATGTATGGAATTATTGTTAAGGAAATTGAAATTTATATTATATATATATATATATATGTTAGGCCTAAAAGGAACAGGTCTGTAATATTATTCTTGTTATGCAGGTAAAATAGAGAAACAGAAAGCTAAGGTCTAAAGAGGAAATAAATATTTTTCTCCAGCAACACACATATTTGACTGCAAAGTTGGAACCCAAATAGAACACCTGGTTTTTAGTAAAGGTTATTTCTATTTACCATGTAATATCAGATGTAAAAATGGAGCTCAGAAATCTAAAAAGCAGTCAAAATCACATTGTTAGTTCCAATTAGATTTTCTTATTCAAAATAAAATACATATCTTTGCATTTTAGATTATATGCTCTCTTTGATATACTATATTCTATGTTATAAATAATATAATGGCATAACATGTTATAGTATATGTTATATACTATATAAAAGTATTTTATAATCCTGAGAACGCATTAATTCCTATAGGGTAGATCATGGAGTTAAAAAAAGAACACTGAGGGTCTGGAGTGATAGCACAGATAGTAAGTCATTTGCCTTATATGTAGCAACATAGGTTCTATCCTTGACATCCCATGTGGTTCCCCATGCCTGTCAGGAGTTATTTCTGAGTGCAGAGGTAGGAATAACCAATGAGCACTGCCAGGAGTGAACCAGAAACAAAAATTAGAATAAAATAAATTTAAAGAGAACAATGATATTGGAATGTAGTAGATTTAAATTTTAATCTAAACACATCTACTTACTATCTTTGTGTAGTTTGGGAACATGAAAGTCTCCTTGAATATCAGAGTATCAATTAATCACTCATACAAAGATAATATTAACACTAACATCTTAAAAATGATGTGACTTTTAAGTGTTGTGTCTAAAATTCCGAGCCCATGGTAGAAATGCAGACTGGTCCAGCATTTATGAAAAACAATATGGGCATTCCTCAAAAAACTGGAAATTGAGCTTCCATATGATCCAGAAATACCACTTCTAGATATATATCTTATTAATACAAAAATTCTCTGTGTACTCCTATGTTCAGCACAACACTATTTATAATAGCTAGAATCTACAAAAATCTGGGCCTGCTAGCAGAGCCCAATATTACAAAAGCAAATGTTGACACAGAAAATAATCCACACAGTGAAAAGGTACAAGCATGGGTTCAGGAAATAGAGCACTCAAGCAAGGAATTCCACCATACAAGCCCTCTGCTCTTAACAAGGAAAGCAGTTTAGTGAAGGAAGACCAAAGAATGAGTGCCTGCCTTCCTCAGACCCCCTTCTTTTATTGATAAGAACCAGATCACACCCTAGAATGGGAGAGAAATACCAAGTAATGAATAATCCAATAATCCTATTATCTATAGAGTAGGGTAGGACCAGTAATTGAACAGGTGCCCAACAACAGAAGAATTACTAAAGAAACTGTACATCTACTTACTGGAATACAATGCAGCTGTTAGAGAAAATGAAGTCATGAAATTTGCTTATACATAGATGGACATGGTAACTATTATGTTGAGTGAAATGAGGCAAAAGGAATAGAATAAAAGTCATCTACAGAATGGGAAAAACTATTCACCCAATACCCATCAGATAAGGGGCTAATATCTAAGATATTTAAGGTACTAATAGAATTTAACAAGAAAAAGTAATAACATATAACCCAATCAAAACATGGGGAGAAAAAAAAGCAGGCATTTTCTAAAAGAAGAAATACAGATGGCCAAAAGGCACACACAAAAAAATCATTCACATCAATAATAATCAGGGGATGCAAATCAAACCAACAATGAGGTATCATCTTAAGCCACAGAGACTGGTTCACATTATTATTTTTAAGTTTTAATTATTTTTTCTTTATTTAAACATCTTGATTACAAATATGATTGTGATTAGGTTTCAGTCATGTAAATGACAGCCCCCTTCACCAGTGTAACATACCCACCACCAATGTCCCAAATCTCCCTCCATCCCAACCCACCCGACTGGTTCACATAATTAAGAAAAAGAACGACCAGTGCTGGAGGGATGTGGAAAGAAAGAAACTCTCATTCATTGCTGGTGGGAATCCCATCTAGTCCAGCCTTTCTGGAAATCAATATGGATATTTTTTAAAGGCTGGAAATTAAGCTCTCAGATAATCCAGCAATACCACTCGTAATAATACACACTAGGAACACAAAAACACAATACAAAAATGCCCTTGGCATGTCATGTTCATTGCAGGTCTATTTACAATAGCTAGATTCTGGAAAAAACATGGATGAACATGGAGACTATTAGACTATTATGCTGAGTGAAATGAGTCAGAGGGATAAAGATAGGCATGGAATAGTCTTATTTCTGTGGGTTTTAAGAAAAATAAAAGATAGTGTAGTTAAAATACCCAAATATAATAGAGGTGAGGGTAGAAAAGACCAGACCATGATATTATGCTTACCACAAAGAGTGTTGAGCACAATTAGAGAAATAATTACACTAACAGCTACCATGACAATGACAGTAAGAGAGAAATAGAATGACTGTCTTAAAGAAATGCAGGGGTAGGGCAAGAAAATAGGGACATTGGTGGTGGGGAAATTGCACTGGTGAAAGGGGTTTACATTTTATGACTAAAACCCAACTACGAACATGTCTGTAACTATGTAATCAAATTAATTATTTTTTAAAAAGAAAAGAGAAAACGTGAGAGAAAAAAGAAAACTGCTTCCCTCGAGATAGGTGGGGGTGAGAGGGAACCAAAAGACATTGGTGATGGAAAGTGTGTCACTGGTGAAGGATGGTGTACATTGTATGACTAAAACCCAACATGAAAAATTGTGTAACCCTGATGATTAAGGCATTAAAAATCAAAATTCCTAACTCAGATCTTAGCAAATATGTTCAGCAGAACATAATTTGAATTATTTGAAAAATAATAATTCTTTAAAAAATCACATCATTAGGGCCTGGGAGATAGCATGGAGGTAAGGCGTTTGCCTTTCATGCAAAAGGTCATCGGTTCAAATCCCAGTGTCCCATATGGTCCCCCGTGCCTGCCAGGAGCAATTTCTGAGCATGGAGCCAGGAGTAACCCCTGAGCACTGCCGGGTGTGACCCAAAAAACAAAACAAAAAAAAATCACATCATTATTTAGATCTTAAATTCAGGGTATGGGCTGGATTAAGAATAAAGAATAAACAGGTATTGAAGATGGATTTAATTCCTGTGAGTAGATCAACAAAATTTGCATGTTCACAAATGATAAAAAAAAATAATATGAGTCTTCGATTCCATCTTATCCTAATTAAATTAATTATAATAGCAAAATTATAATTTATAATAGGACTTGGTCCTATAATCTTTCAAATACCCAACATATCCAGAAATTTCTATAAACTTGACTTTTTTACCCTTCACCAGTCTTATATTTTGTAGAAATATAAGTCTGTTCCACCAGACAGGTATACAACTCTGTAAGGGAAGGAAATGACATTGAGAAGCCATACAATAAGGTCTTCCAGGCATAGAGTTTAGGTGAAGCTGTCTCTTAATCTGGGCGCCCTAAACATTTTGCCTTTAACCTGCTAATGTTGTGCAACAAAATATCATTATTGCAATCTCAAAATTCTGACCTAGTAAGGTTGTGGTTATTATTCCCACTTTATAGATGATCAACAGACTTTCTGTCATAATGATTTTAGGCTCACATAGCTTCCCAGTAGCAGAATCAACTTTGAAGACAAGTGAACCCAGAGAGAGCAAAGATTACAGAGAAATGTTTAGAAGTAGAATCAAATTACACAGAAATAGGTGGCAGCTATTGCTTGCAAAGGAACGTTAATTACAATTGAGCTGGTAGAACCAATGAATAGACATGATGAATACCAGCTTTTCTCCTGAGCTGTTTTCCCTTTGAGGACTTTTCAGATTAACCCTGAATGGGATAGCCTGCTTCCTTAATTGCTGTAGTTTTTAGGAACTGCCTGTATTCCTGGTCTTATTGTTCCTTTATCTTCATATCACATTCTCCTTCATCTCTAATCACATTACCAAAGTTCTCTTAGTTGAACTCCTTTGCTTCCCTGTTAAAAGGAAAGCTGTTATTACTTTGAATTGGTCTGGGTGATTGAGGAAAATTTCTCTATCTCAAATATGCAAAACAATGAGTTTCAGATTTTGGGGAAAAATACCAGTGGCGTGCATTTTCAATTTTGCTTGGGATACACTGGGACAGATAAAATTAAAAAGAAACAAAACAGCTTCTCATTTATTTTCTGTTTATATTGATGTATAGACAGATAGTAATTGAAAGCCATGGAAGACAAGAAAGATATCCCTATATTAAAACTGATCCATCCTATGAACTAAATATGACCTTCATAGCAAAAAGCAGCAACAGAAAAAAGATAAAAAGTATCATAAAAGGGATATTGTAAAGCTTAAAGAAAGAAGTTCTAGTTCAAACATTCTATAGCAGAATTTTTGTATGTAATAAAGAAGCATCCTATCCTACCATTGTCTTAAAGATAAATGTGTTCAGAGTAGTGGTTCATTGAGAATATCATCTCTAATAAAGTAATAGGGGATGTTAGTGCAACCAACAAAATTCCACTGATGTAAAACAGGTGGTCAAGATTTGCAAAGAATCTTCCTCCAAGCAGTTCTAAATAACACATATTTGGAATGCATATTAGAACAAAAAAGTTCATTTTGAAAAAGTTGCCAGAAATATTAACTCCAGAAATTTTAAGTAGGTACAGTCCTGCAACAAGCAGAGAAGTGTTTAAAATCATAGGAAACTAACTTACGTTCGTGTAGCCTTATACTTACCCTAAGATGTTGACACCTCAGGTCACTAAAGCAAAGATTTAATTTAAAAATATGGAATATTATGCAGCCATCAGGAGAGATGAAGTCATGAAATTTTCCTATACATGGATGTACATGGAATCTATCATGCTGAGTGAAATAAGTCAGAGGTAGAGAGAGAGAGACACAGAATAGTCTCATCTATGGAATTTAAGAAAAATAAAAGTCATTTTTACAACAATCCTCAGAGACAATGAGAGGAGTGCTGGAACTTCCAGCTCACTTCATGAAGCTCACCACAAAGAGTGGTGAGTGCAGTAATAGAAATAACTACACAGAGAACTACCATAATCATGTGAATGAATGAGGGGACTGGAAAGCCTGTCTGGAGTACAAGTGAGAGTGGGGTGGGATGGAGGGAGATTTGGGACTTTGGAGGTGGGAATGTTGCACTGGTGAAGGGGGTGTTCTTTACATGACCAAAACCTAATCACAATCATATATGTAATCAAGATGTTTAAATAAAGGAAAAAATTAATAAAAAAATCTGGAACTGGAAAAAAAAAAGCTTTACATTCGGGTTGACATATATGCTTTTAGATGCACTAGCATTCTGGGGGATAACGGAGGGTGATAAGGGATATATGCTTGGGAATAGGGTTGAAGGGAGGACAACAATGGTGGAAAGGCCCTCATTTATTGTCACCATGTACCTTAAGCATCACTGTGTAAGATTTGCCATTGACTACCTTTAATATCGTTGTGTAAGATTTGCCGTTATATATTCTAATAAATGTCTGAAAAATAAAAAGAGATAAAGTGATTCTAAAAAGACCAGCATAAGTTCATGATCTTTTTACTTTTATCAAAATGCATGTTTATTTTTCAGTACCAGCTATATCCTTGGTAGGTTATTAGGACCTTATCTTTTTGAATATTCATTTGTGAAAGAAGAAAATCATCCTAAAGACTTACATTAGTGATTGGCACAAAATCTAGGTTTGACTGAGTCGTCCATTCTCATGTAAAATCAACTGCAAGTCTTTGTAGCATTGAAAGTCAGGCATTGTAAGGTGCTTTTTTTTTCTGTTCATGGAAGAGTATCAATGAACTCCAATTTATTCATAACACGGCATAAAGGAAAGCTAGATTTATAGGGCAGTTTTCACTCAGACATGAAAGGAGCTGTATCAAATAAAGCAAGGAGATCTTAGCCTTGCTGCTGAAGGAGTAAACGAATAGTACACATAGTTAAAAAAATAAATGGAACATTGATATAGTGTATCTATTCTGTTGTGTAACTGACTATGAGATGTTAAATTGAAATATTGTCTAACAATTTGCTGGTAGGGGGAAAAAACAGCAGATGGGCCAAACATAAGGCAGAGCCAAATCATTTTATATTCTTTCGATGCAGTTTTTTTTCAGTTCTATTACAGAGATGACTGTGATAGATAATTCTGCATGAGAAAACATGTATCATATATATTCCTAATTATGTTACAAATGTGTTTCTTTTAGGCAATTTTTACAAGTAGAATATTATAATTGAAATCATTTCTGGAAGGGATAGATGAATACAAGAATCCATGAGAAATACAAGAATTGTGTAAGGACAGTAAAAAATGAATGGGTGCCTTCCCCTAGGAGGTGAAGTTACTGCCCTACATTTATTGTTAACTGATTTTCCCTATGAAGATGTTTATTAGTTATCATGCTCTAAGTCTGATCTTATTCCATTTGTCATCAAGAGCTAAGTAGTATAATAGCAAAGGCACCAGATGTTGGTGATGACAAGCCAAATTATTGGAAACTCAGCCAGTAATTTCCCTTCAAAAGTAAATGATTTGACTTTATAATCTCCTGAAATCATTCCTTTCATAAGCAGTCTATGTATTTGCATTGTTGAATTAGAATGCCATCTGTTTCCTGGATGCATATAACCTTGGTTTTTGCCCTATATGCTATGGTCACCAGCCCGATTCGCTACCATTCTCTTGTCATTGTAAATCACTTCCTACAATTGTAACATTCTCACTTAGGTCCACAAGATGTATATCACCCCAAAATAATATCTCTCTATTTTTGAAAGATGGAAAAAATTCTCAAAGGAAAATGACAGAAGTACTGTCACCTAAAATTTTAATAGCACATTATACAGTCATTTTTTTTAAGTGTTTCATTTTGGTTTTGGGATCACACCCAGTGGTATGCAGTTGTTATTCTGGCTCTGCCAGAATCGGTCCTGGTAGGCTTGGGGGATCATATGGAATGCTAAGGATAGAAACCAGGTAGGCCAGGTGCAATCATAAGCTCTATTTGCTGTGAGATTGTACCAGCTCAGGACAGCCCATTTTTAAAAATGTATTTTAAATGGTAAGAAACATGCTTATGATCTTCTGTAAACTTTCACAATGTGATATCCTAGTTTATTAATTAGTAACTAAAGTTTATTACACTTAAATAATGGTATATTTTACCTGCTTACTATCTGAAAAATGTACATTGTCTTATTTTGATATGTAATTAATATTAATAATTTACTGTAGGGGACACTAAGACCTTGAGTATTTTAATGTTTCATTTGTTATGTTTATTGAGAGTCTCCTAAATATTTCATGAGAAACATCAATATGTGTCCATAAATAAAATGGACATGAATTATGCCTCCATTGGTCTTAAGTCTAATAGAAGAGACAGAAATAGGATTTGGAAGTTATCTGGAAAAAAGTGAAGGGATGAGTAAACTAGATGGAGTTTTCAGCAAACTTTTGTTTGGAAAGGAGGTTAATCCTTTTCACGAAAGAATAGAACATCAGTGAACAGATATGAAGGTAAAGTTGGAATAAGATGCACATGGAAATGAAAAAAAAAAAGAAATATTGGGGCCAGAGTGATAGCACACCGGTAGAGTGTTCACTTTTAACACAGATGACCCTGGATGGACCTGGGTTCAATCCCAGCATCCCATATGGTCACCGGAGCCTGCCATGAGTGATTTCTGAGTGCAGAGGCAGAAGTAACTCCTGAGTACTACTGGGTGTGGCCACAAAAAAACAAACAACAAACAAACAAAAATAAATAAAAAGAAGGAAAAAATATGAGTCACATTAAAGATCTAATCTGCCTCCCAAATCACACAAATAGAAAGTATCTTTACAGAGACTATAATTTTAACCTTGATTTCTATTTCATTGTTCTACGTTCTGTAGTATTTTTAACTATCAAAATATTTTATAGCTCTTCTAACCTGGATTTTTTTAATTGAGGCACAGTGATTTACATTATAGTTAATAATAAAGCTTCATGCATACAATTTCCAGTACCACAGTCTTCATCAGAGTGTCCACTGCTTCCCATCATTTTTTAAAGTGTCTTTTTCTTTTAAGAGAATCATTATGTACGTGCTCTTGGTGAACAAATGTTGATGTAATAATAATAATAATAAAGAATTATATGTTCTATCATCCTCATTACCTGAAAATGTACTTGTTTTAGAATCAGTTTTTGATAGAGTACTTAGGTTAATCAAGTGATGGTACATTGATAAATAAACTGTTTTATGCCAAATTAAACATTATGGGGAAAATAGTAATTTTACACAAACAGTTAATGTCATTTTTTACTCCAAAGACATGTTGCCAGTGTGTGATAATGGTATGGTGATTACAGCTCACATTACTGCTATGTAGGCTTAAAAGTTGTTAAAAGAATAAATCTTAAATGTTCTCGCCACATGGCAACTATGTAAAGTGATGGAGATATTAAGTAACACTACTGTGATAATAATTTTTATGATGTATAAAAATATCAAAATATCATATTCTACATTTTAAATTTGCACAATTATAAATTCACAAAAGTTGCCAAGTAAAGAAAATGTGTTGTATAAACTGGTGTGAAATAT
The DNA here is from genome assembly GCA_004027635.1 of Crocidura indochinensis. Classification (NCBI taxonomy): domain Eukaryota; kingdom Metazoa; phylum Chordata; class Mammalia; order Eulipotyphla; family Soricidae; genus Crocidura; species Crocidura indochinensis. The sequence goes on from PVKC010010223.1 coordinate 19,591, forward strand.
TAAGTTGACCACTGATATAAAGAAGTCTAAAGTAATGAATAATGAATATTTTTAAACCATTTTTTTGTGGTTTTTGGGTCACACCCGGCAGTGCTCAGGGGTTACTCCTGGCTCCATGCTCAGAAATTGTTCCTGGCTGGCACGGGGGACCATATGGAGCTCCGGGATTTGAACCGATGACCTTTTGCATGAAAGACAAACGCCTTACCTCCATGCTATCTCCCGGGTCCCGAATATTTTTAAACCATTTGATACAAAGTTTTACAGAATAAAATTTGTTCAACAGGCCAATCACTTTTGAAATAAGTAATGTTTTCTTATTTTTATTACTTTTATATACCATTATGTAGTTATAAACTATTAAAAAATGCATACACTAAACTGTGATCAAATATAGAGCACAAACAACATCAATTAAAATGCTATCTCCATAGTAAGATTATTTTTTGTTGTTTGTCTTTTTGTTTTGGGGCCACATCTGGTAATGCTCAGGAGTTACTCCTAGCTATGAGCTCAGAAATCTCTTCTGACTTGGGGGACCATATGGGATGCCAGGTATCGAACCACAGTTCATCCTAGGCTAGCGTGAGCAAGGCAGATAGATGTCTTACCACTTTCATCTTATATGGTCCTGGGTCAGCAGCATGCAAAGTAAGCACCCTTTATCGCTCTGGCCCCATAATAATAAGATGCTTTGTCTATTTACTTTCACCGAGCTTAGAACAATACCTTTCACATATTTGCAATAAATAAATATTTTTTAATTATTTAGTCAAAGTATCTCTGGGCCAAATAATTTGTTTTGGTATAAGGTCTCCTGCTGTAAGAAAAAGAAAGGTTAAGAGATATTTCTTTTTTTTTTTTTTTTTTTTTTGGTTTTTGGGTCACACCCAGTGACGCTCAGGGGTTACTCCTGGCTATGCGTTCAGAAGTCGCCCCTGGCCTGGGGGACCATATGGGGCACGGAGGATCGAACCGTGGTCCATCCAAGGCTAGCGCGGTAAGGCAGGCACCTTACCTTCAGCGCCACCACCCGGCCCCTAAGAGATATTTCTAAGACATTTTTGTCAACTCTTTTGTACTGGCAGTTATCTGCTGTTCACAGGAGAATCAACCTTAAGAAGCAATTGCCTTGTACATCTAACAGTGAAAAGAAGAAAGTGGGAAAAAAAATCTTGATGAAGCAATTGTGCCTTTGTATCAGTCAAAATCAAAGCTTGTTATATTTTTCTGCTTTCTGTAATAAAAATCAAAAAATTATGAAGGTCTTTTTGATGAAGTTGACTAAGTTGTATTTCTCTATTTGCAGCTAAAACCACTTACACTGTTATGCATGTATGTATATATGTATACATGTGAAATGGCACTGCATGTGCCCTAGTATGGTCTGAATGTATTAATAAAGCATATAGTTTTGGTCATACACAGTGATGTTGAAGTACTCTATATGTAGCTCAGGAGATTAAGCCTGGACCTCTGGCAAGTGAAATATGCACTCTACCATTTGAATCATCTCCCTAGACCCCTCAAATAAATAGTTTTTGTGACTAAAGATAAAAAAGAATAAGGCATGGTGTTTCCCTAGAGAAGCCCTTAAACACAAATGGGATCATATTAAGTATACAAAAACTAATTATCTAAGGCAGAAAGATTACACATGTATTATGAACACATATAAGATAATTTACCAACTTATTTATGCCCTAATTGTCTCTTTCCATGCATTTTTAAAATTTAAACTATTAAAAAAATTAACTCAGTGTCTCAATTATACTGCAGATGTATGGTAAGGTTCAAAGGTCCTTGACAATGCTACTGTTCTGGGAGAGCCAAAAGACTAGCTTGAGTATCAAAATGGATACAATGCCAACTAAACAAACTTATCTGCCAGAAGTCAAGCCTCAAAGTATTGCAAGTATTCCCTCCCCACCCATCTCTCAACTCAGATTTAGACCATGACCTACTTCTCTGTCCTTTCTCTTCCAAGGTTGCAACAACAGAAGTTGTGTAGTGTGGAACAGGAAACACAGTGGATGGATTAGAAGAGAGTTATGCTTTGTCAAAGAAAATATAGCTCAAACTGATAGGCTTGATTGTTTTACTTGCTGACGAGTGCCAAATGTAATTAAAATGTAGTGATGTTTTAAATTAATTTATACTTTGAGATTATCGATCCAATGCACTTATTCACACAAAAACTTCCTTTATCCCTTGCTTTCTACACTTAGATTTTAGTGCAACAATAATTTTGATTATAATTTGTCTATTATGTTTGGACACAGTGGGTCCTATTTAAATATTCTATTTTAGTAGGCAGTCATCCTACTTAAATTTAGCACACAGGTTCTGGCCTAGTTTTGTAGACTGTGACTTTCTGGCAATAAGCTTAACAGAGTTTTTGCAGTGCAGTTTTTGTTGCCCTGGTTGATTTAGTGACTCTAGGAACCCTACAGTCCTTTTTTTTATCCTTTCTGAGGAGAAATAGTCTCTTTGTGCAATCCCTATGTGTGAGAAAAGCAGTCTGGTGCCTGTATAGGATTCCCAATGCTAGCCACTGTTATCACTCTCCCTGAGATCTTTTCATGATTCCATGGGGAATGAGAATCTTGTCCTGACTTGTCCCGACCACAGATGGTAAATGTTCCTTTCCAGTGCCACCAGACTGCAGAGTATGACGCTTCCTATTCTGATAGTGATTTCCACAGAGCTCCATCAGCCTTGATTTAGAAAGAACCTGATTAGGCTAATGGCATGTTGGCTGATTGCTTCTGTAGGATGAAGATCATATGAGGCTTTGTTGTGTGTCATTTCTCCAGCCACAAGTTTCCTAACCAATGTGCCTGACTTTCTTCTTCCCAGAGTTCTCTTGTTTGCATTATTATTGAGTTTAAAGTAGCACTTAGTTAGAAGGATAAATGAAAATGATCAGATCATGTCATTGTTTAGATCTAAACCTTCCACTTCTCTCAAGGTGAAAAAGCAGGAAAATGTATTGCATCATTAGCTTTTAATATTAAAAACAAAAACCCTTAGGAGAAATACTCTGAGTGATTAAAACAAAAAGTTATGAAGAAATAATATTGAGTTCTTTATTCTCCCCTGAAAAATGCATGGAGAGGTGAATACACATTTTGAACCACACCCAGAAACGCTAACCAGAGAGGTCCTCATGGCCCTGGAGGTGCAGGCCAGGGAGAATCATGTAGCAATGTGATAGGGGAGATAGACCATGTGGTGCCAGATACTGCCTTAACCAGTATATCTTCAACTTCTTAAAAAAATTATGTTTAGAGGTTGGAGCAATAAAACAGAGGGTAGGTTGTTTGCCTTGCAGATCTCAGTATGCCCCATGGTCCTCCAAGCCTGCCAGGAGTGAATTTTGAGTGCAGAGTCAGGAGTAACCCTTAGCACTACCAGGTGTAGCCCCAAAATTAAAATATATATACTGACTAAAAATTGTGATTTAACATATTGTTACTGATGGTTTTATGTATTCATAATTTTAATGTCATGTCCATCAATGTTGTGCCCTCCGCTCTCCATCAGGGTCCCCAAGTTCCCCTCTCATTTGATATCTCCCCCAAATTCAGTTTTGTAGGTAAGTTCTCCTGTTGAGCTTACCTTTAGTTTTTGTTGCTACCTTGCGGTGTATCATTAAGTACTTCATATGAGAAAGGTTTCTATATCTATCACTGCCCTTCTTGTTCAGTTCAAGCCTCTAGTTCCATTCATGTTGTGGTGAATTGCATAATTTTTTTCTTTCTTAGATCTAAATAGAATTCTATTATGTATATATACAACAACTTCTTGATTCATTTATCCATCCATAATTAGGGTTGTTTTCACACTTTGGCTATTGTACTAAGTGCTATAGTGAAAATAGGTATGCATATATCTTTCAAATTAATATTTTGTGGTATCCACGCCTGCCCAGTAGGGTTGACTGCTAAGAACTGTAAGTCTTGTCTTTTCTTTGTGTTTCTTTGTACTCCGCTGACCTCCGGACCTCCTGGGAGTGGACCAACTGGCCCGAAAAAGACTGCTCTCCCAGAGGTCTAGCCTAGGGCGAAACACCCAGGAATACCTCATTAGACTGAAAACCGGCTATCGCAAGTACTCTGCAAAGCAAGGTCCCCTGATTGTGATGTCAGCCTGGGAATTTCTCCGTATCCACGCCTGCCCAGTAGGGTTCACTGCTAGGAACTGTAAGTCTTGTCTTTTCTTTGTGTTTCTTTGTCCTCCGCTGACCTCCGGACCTCCTGGGAGTGGGCTAATAATAGGCTGAAGAAGAGCACGGCTGCTAGCTTAGCTCTGCGGCCGTGCATTCTTTCTACGGATAGCACATCAATGCAACAAGAAGGGAAAAAAACACACTAAGGACTGTGCTGGATCACAGAAACCCAGCATTTCTCTCTAGATTGTCTTCTCTGCTGTAAGCCTAGGCCCAAGATTTGATCCTCTCAGAGGCCTCATCCACGGAAGACTCCACTCACTTGTAGGCTAATCGACACACCCAGAAAGACTAGAACCACAGGTGTCTGACTGTGCACATCATCTACCCAATGAATACCACCGCAACATGTAGAAAAACACACAATTCTAGTGTGACAATGGGGAAACAACGCAGGCCAGCATCAGACATAGAGAACGAAGAAGACAATTCTGATGACCAGATAATGACCAACAAACTAATCAATCTCTCAGATAAGGACTTTAGAAAAACAATATGGAAGATGCTCAAAGAACTCAAAGAAACCATGGACCAAGTTGAGCAGAACACTAATAAGAACCAAGAAAATATGTTGGCACAAATCACAAAACTCCAAACTGAAATAACATGTCAACTAACAGACCTGAAAAACTCAGTAAATGAATTGAATGGTAAAATAAATGACCTCAACACCAGGGTAGAAGAAGCTGAGAATAGAATTGGTGCTGTGGAAGATGAGATAAATAACAACTCCATACAGCGGGAGAGATTGGGAAAAAAACTTAAAACAAATGAAGAGACAATGGAAAAAATAGGCAAAGAATGGGAACAGATGAAAATAGAAGTCTATGATAAGATCAACAGAAACAACTTAAGGATCATTGGAGTCCCAGAGACACAGGAAGAAAATTTCCAGGAAAAATCAACGGTCAAGAACATCATTCAAGAGAAACTTCCAGAACTAAAGAATATATGTGATCAAATCTTGCATGCCCAAAGAGTACCAACAAAAAGAAACCCCAGAAAAAATACCCCAAGACACATCCTAGTCACAATGACGAATCCCACAAATAGAGACATAATTCTGCAAACAGCAAGATCAAAAAAGGAAATTACATTCAAGGGAGCATCCTTGAGATTTACAGCAGATCTGTCACCAGAAACACTCAAGGCCAGAAAACAGTGGTGGGATATTGTGGCAAGACTGAATAAAATGAATGCTTCACCTAGAATACTGTACCCAGCAAAACTCACTTTCCAGTTCGACGGAAAAATACATGGTTTCACAGACAAAAAACAGCTCAGAAACTTAACAGACTCAAACCCACGCTTAGGAGAAAAGCTGAAAGACCTAATTTAAGACAAGACTAACAAAAAGACACACCAAATTTTGGTATAAAGATGGCATCAAATCCTAGGACAATTCTTTCTCTCAAGGTCAATGGACTAAATGCACCAGTTAAGAGACACAGAGTAGCTAAATGGATCAAAAAACTCAATCCAACTTTTTGCTGTCTACAAGAAACGCACCTGAATAGTCAGAACAAACATAGACTCAAAGTAAAAGGCTGGAGGAAAATTATCCACGCAAACAACACCCATAAAAAGGCTGGAGTGACCATACTAATATCAGATAATGCAAACTTTATACTCAGGAAGGTTGTAAGGGACAAAGATGGGCATTATATATTAATCAAGGGGTATGTAGAACAGGAAGAAATCACTCTTCTAAACATATATGCACCAAATGAGGGTCCAGCAAAATATTTAATACAATTGTTGACAAAGCTGAAAAATAACATCAACAACAACACAATAATTGTGGGGGACCTCAACACAGCTTTGTCAACAAAGGACAGGTCAACCAGACTGAAACCCAACAAGAATATACTGGACCTGAGGAGAGAAATGGAAGAAAGAGGCCTAGTGGATATATATCGGACACTCCATCCTCAGAAACCTAGATACACATTCTTCTCCAATGTACATGGGACATTCTCTAGGATAGACTACATGCTGGCACATAAAACATATCTTCAAAATATCAAGAGGATAGAAATTTTGCAGGCTACCTTTGCTGACCACAAGGCTCTGAAATTATTTGTGAACTCCAAAGGAACAAAGAAGAAAAACTCTAACACCTGGAAGTTAAACAACCTCAT
>PVKC010010224.1:0-25978 GCA_004027635.1 Crocidura indochinensis
AGCTAGGCACAGAGGAGACCATCTATTCTAGCAGCCCCAAGGGAGAGGGAGGTGGATATGGGTGGTAGGATGGGAATGGAGGTGGAAGGAGGACAATTTGATATGGGAATCCCCCTGATTTTATGTTAATATGTACCTAAAATATTATTGTCAACAATATACAAAAAATAAAGAAATATTATTAATAAAAAAAAAAGAAGACTGCTGTAAATGAAGTGAGTTTTTAGTAAGGTATGCTTTACTCATAGTCAGCTATCTTTCTGTCCACATCAAAGCTTTAAGACATTTCTTAACAAGGATTGGAGGGATAGTACAGCATGTATGTTTGTCTTGCACAAACAACCTGGGTTCAATTTCTAGCACCCCATATGGTCCTCTGAGCCCCAATAGGAGTGAGCCCTGAGAGCAAATTCGAGAGTAACTGCCAAGTGTGACCCACAAACAAAAAATATTGATGAAGATTCTTCAGTTATCCACAGTGAGTTCCTTTTCTCACTGCCAATGACACAGTATCTCTGAACTGGCAGAGCTCCTACCTCAAGCTATGATGGGTGCTAATTCTTTTTTCTTTCTTCCCAGTAAATCCATAATAAATATGGATGAATCTAAGTGGAGAGAAAAAGGCCTTGGCAAGGAAGGGAGGGAGGAGGGGAGAAATGAGATCTTGAATATCGACTACAGGTGAGTTACCTAATTATCTGACTACAGGTGAGGCCCTGGTTTCAATTCCAGCACTATAATAAATACTAATAAAGAGCTAGGGGCCAAAGAGATAGTCCAAAAAATAAGGCACCTGCCTTGTATTTGGTCAGTCTCAGTTTGATTCCTATAACCACTTTGTGCATTGTGAGGTGTGATCCAAACTCTTCTACCCCCAAAAGAATTAATTTCCCTATTCATTGCCATAAGTTACTTTTATACCTACCAAAATTACTCCATCTTCTGCATTAAAGTGGAAGCCTCACAGGCCCCAATTCTAAGGTATTGGGGAACATGGGTCTGGAATCAAATGCCAACACAGGGAATAACCCATACAAGATTAAAGAGAATAAAACCGGTTCAAGAAAATTCCACCAGCCACCTGCTGTGAGATTACAAACTGGGAGAGATTGAGGGGGCCTGTTGCTTGGGCATGTTTCTCTACTTTTCTGACTCCTGAACCTCTCCTGACAGAGCCAAGAAGGGCCCATCAAAAACTCTCTCCAAGAGGTGTCCAAGCCAAAAAAAGCTGAGAAGATTGGGTGAGTGAAAACCGGCTATCAGTAGTGCTAGGGCAGAAAGGCAGATCCTTTATCTGTGAAGGTAGGCAGGAGGAATCTGCCCCTGCTGCGAGATTACAAACTGGGAGAGACTGAGGGGGCCTGTCGCCTGTGTGTTTCTCTACTTTTCTGTCACCTTAACCTCTCCTGAGAGGGCTAAGAAGGGCCCAACAAAAACTTTTTCCTAGAGGTGCCCAAACTGAAAGGTCAAGAAAGACTGGGTGAGTGAAGATCAGCTATCAGTGGTGTTTCTGCAGAAAGGCAGATCCTTTATCTGTGAAGGCAGGAGGTAGGAATCTGCCCCTGCTGCAAGATTAGCAACTGGGAGAGACTGAGGGGGCCTGTTGCCTATGTGTGTTTATCTACTCTTCTGTCTCCTGATCTCCTGACATGGCCAAGAAGGGCCCACCATAAACTGTCTCCTAGAGACTCCAGAAGAGCATGGCGGCTCTGCTTTGATATGCAGCATGCACTCTTTCTAACTAATGAACTCCATGGTAATATGCAGAAAAATGCACACTACAAGTGTGACAATGAAAAACTTCCCAGGCAAACAACTTGGGCAGAGAAAGAAGATGGTAGCTATCATGACCCAAAATGTACCAACCGTTTGATTAATCTATCAGATAAGGTGTTTAGAATAGAAATACTGAGAATCCTCATGGAAATTAAAGAAAACATAGCTCTAGCTGAACAGAACACAATGATAGAAATCAGAAACTTCAAACTAAAACAACAGATCTGAAAAGCACGGTAGCTCAACTGAAAAACTCAATAAAAAGTCACTCCAACATGGTAACAGCAGCTGAGGACACAATCAGTGAACTGGAAAATGCAATGCAGAATAACTCCATACAGTAGAAGAGAATGGAAAAAAAAAACCTTAAGGCAAAAGATTAGACAATGGAAAAAGTACTCAAAGAATGGGAATAGATGAAAATAGAAGTCTTTGATAAACCCAACAGAAACAACATAAGAATCATTGGAGTCCCAGAGACCCAGGAAGGGGTTGCCCAGAAAAGATTAACAGTCAAAGAGATCATCATAAAGAAACTCCCAGAGCTAAAGAATGCATGCAATCAAATCTTGCATGACCTAAGAGTAACAGCTAAAGGAGACTCCAAGAAAAATACACCATCACACATCCTAGTCACAATAACAAATCCTATGAATAGAGACAGAATACTGACAGCGGCAATATCAAAAAGGGAAATTACATCCAAAGGATCATTCATAAGATTTACAGCAGATAATTCAGCAAAAATTACAGATAATACAGCAAAAATTCTAGAGGCCAGAAGACAGTGGGGGATATTGTGACAAGACTGAATGAAGTGGAAGCTTCACCTAGAATACTGCACCCTGTCTGACACATGTTCATTTTGAAGGAAGGATACATAGCTTCACAACAGCTCAGAAAATTTACAGATGCAAAACCATCCATAAAGGAAAAACTGATATGTCTACTTTAAGACAAGAAAGACTAAAATACACTCCAAACTTATACAAAAAAAATGACATTAAATCATTAAATCTCATGACAATCATCTCCTTAAATATTAATGAACTAAATGCACCAATTAAGAGGCACAGAGTGGCTAAATGTATCAAAAAGATGAAGCCAACCTTCGGCTGCTGCCTACAAGAAACACACCCGAATAGTCAGAACAATCATAGACTCAAAATCAAAGGTTGGAGGAAAATCATCCAAGCAAACAACACCCTTAAAAAAGCTGAGGTGGCCATATTAGTATCAGACAACACAAACTTTAGACTTAGAAAAGTTGTAAGGGACAAAGATACTTCATACTAAACAAGGGATATGTGCACAAGAAGAAGTCACAGTACTAAACATATGCACCCAATCAGAGGCCATCAATACATCTAATACAATTATTGACAAATTTGAAAGATATCAATAATAACACTATAATTATGGGAGACCTCAGCACCGCCCTGTCAGCACTTGATTAGTCAACCAGACTGAAACCCACGAAAAAAAATACTAGCCCTGAAAAGAGAAATGGAAGAAAGAGGCATATGTGTGTATATATATACACATATACATATGTATATATGTATATATACGTATATATGTATACGTATATGTATATATGTATACATATATACATATATATACACACATATGCCTCTTTCTTCCATATATTGGACATTTCATTCCTAGAAACCTGGATATACATTCTTCTCCAATGTACATGGATCATTCTCTAGGATAGACCATATGCTGGCACATAAAACATACCTCCATAAAATAAAGAATATAGAAATTTTGCAGGCTACCCTCACAGAAAACAAGGCTCTGAACTACAAAGAGGCACATAAGAAGAACTTTAACAACTGGAAATTAAACAGCCTGTTACTGAACAACAGGTGGTCTGAGATGAAATCAAAGAGGAAATCAAAACTTTCCTGGAAACAAATGTCAATGAAGACACGAAGTATCAGAATCTATGGGACACAGCAAAAACGGTACTGAGAGAAACATTTATAGCTTTGCATGCACACATCAGGAAGGAAGAAGGTGCCATACCTCAATAGCCTAATGTTGCAGCTTATAAAATTAGAAAATGATCAACAAAAGAAACCAGAAGTAGGGCGACAGAATAAATAGCAAAGATTATAGCAGAAGTCAATGAAGTAGGGCCAGAGAAATAGCATGGAGGTAAGGTGTTTGCCTTTCATGCATAAGGATAGTGGTTCAAATCCTGGCATTCCATCCCTGTGCCTGCCAACGGCGATTTCTGAGCATTGAGTCAGGAGTAATCCCTGAGCACTGCCAGTTGTGACCCAAAAACCAAAAGGAAAAAGAAAAAAAAAAGAAATCAATGAAGTAGAAACCTAAAAACCAATCTGAAAGATCAACAAAATCAGAAATTGGTTCTTTGAAAAAATAAACAAGATTGACAGACCTTTGGCAAAATTCACAAAGAAAGAAAAAAACTTGATAACTCATATTAGAAATGAATAGGGGGAGATCACTAAAGATATTGCAGAGACTCAAGGGTAATCAAAGACTACTTTGAGAAACTCTGTCACCAAATATGAGAACCTGGAAGAAATGGATAAATTCTTGGACTCTTATAACCTTCCACGGTTGAATAAGGAGGAGATAGCATATCTAAACACTCCAATCACCATTGAGGAAGTTAAAACGGTAATCAAATGTCTGCCCAAAAACAAAAGCTAAGCCCAGATGGATTCAATAACCAATTCTTTTAAACCTTTCAAGAGGAACTACTACTAATGCTGGCCAGGCTCTTTCATGGAAAAACAAAAAACAAAAAACAAAAAAAAAAACGGGAACACATCCAAACAGCTTTTTAAAAATATTTTATTTAACACCTTAATTACAAATATGATTATAGTTGGATTTCAGTCGTGTAAAGAATACCCCCCTTCACCAGTGCAACATTCCCATCACCAATGTCCCAAATCTCCCTCCTCCTCACCCCACCCCTGTCTGTACTCTAGACAGGCTTTCTATTTCCCTCGTTTATTCTCATTGTTAGGATAGTTCTCAATGTAGTTATTTCTCTAACTACACTCAACACTCTTTGTGGTAAGCTTCATGAAGTGAGCTGGAACTTCCAGCCCTCCACTCTTTTGTCTCTGGAAATTATTTCAAGGATGTCTTTCATTTTTCTTATGTAGGTAAAATCCAAATGGATTAAAGATCTTTATATCATACCTGAAATCATAAGGTATATAGAACAACATGTAGGTAAAACACTCCATGACATTGAGACTAAAAGTATCTTTAAGGAGGAAACAGCACTCTCCAAACAAGTGGAAACAGAGATTAACAGATGGGAATATATTAAGCTAATAAGCTTCTGTGCCTCAAAGGAAACAGTGCCCAGGATACAAGATATAAACTATTTACCCAATACCCATCAGACTAGGGTCTGGTATAAAAACTATACAAGGCACTGACATAACTTTACAAGAAAAAAAATCATCTAATTCCATCAAAAAAAATGGTGAGAGAAATGAGCAGACACTTTGTCAAAGAAGAAATCAAATGGCCTAAAGTTCCACATCACTAATTATCAGGGAGTTGCAAATCGAAACAACTATGAGGTACCATTTCATGCTGCAGAGATTGAGTCATATCACAAAGAATGAGAACAAGCAGCGCTGTCGTGGATGTGGAGGGAAAAGAGTTCTTATTCACTGCTGTAGACGTGCGGTATTTCAGCAATTCTTGTGGGTCATAGTCCTTTCACGGGATGAAAAAAAGTAACACGAGCGGCCAAATATGAAATATGAAATAAATGAAATCACACAGAGAATGTGGGGTCAACATGTTTCTGGCAGGAGTGTGACTAGTTTAATTTTTTGAGTAGGGAAATTTATAGGGGTAAAATTAGCCACAGGTGAAGAATAATTGTAATCACAAACCTTGTATAACAATAACAATACCTAACCTATGGGCGTGACTAAAAATTCTAAGTTACAAGACCAATACTCAAGGTAACTCTTTGCAAACTTACATTAAATGCGGGGCCGGAGAGATAGCATGGAGGTAAAGTGTTTGCCTTTCATGCAAAAGGTTTGAATCCTGGCATCCCAAATAGTCCCCCGTGTCTGCCAGGAGCAATTTCTGAGCATGGAGCCAGGAATAACCCCTGAGCACTGCCAGGTGTGACCCAAAAACCACACACACACACACACACACACACACACACACACACACACACACAAACACACAACTTACTTTAAGTGCAAAGATCAGGATTAGGAGGAAGTAAGAGATATCTAGAAACTTGGTCTTTCTAGGCTGGACTCTATTGTTTTAGAGGTTAAGTGAAGGGAGGTACCAAATCCCCAAGAAAGAGCTTCCCTATTTCTAAAGGAGGGTTAGTAGTTGAGATCTGCATTCAGGTTATGCCCTGATTACCAGAAACTGCAGTTGAAAGAGAAAAATTGTCTTTGCTTTTAGGGCTGACTATATCCAGAAAAAGAGGTTCTCAAATAAACTTTGGTGCTGGAATTTCTGAGCCAAATTATTTGATAGATATAATTTTTCCTGATATACACAAAGGAGAGATAGTCAAATACTGACTGAAAATGTAATGCCAGGTGTCTCTTTGGAAATTCTTCAACCATCCATGCAGGGGAAAAAGGTATCCACAGCGGACCTTTTGAGGAACCCCATGGGGTTTAAATTAGTTCTACCCACCAGGAAAATCTGAGGATACATCTGGTGGGCTGAGACCCCTAAAAGCTTAGGTATGCCCTGGCAATTTACTGCTGGTAGGAATTCCGACTAGTCCAACCTTTATGGAAAGCGATTTGGATATTCCTCTAAAAACTGGAAATAGAGCTCCCATATGATCCAGCTATAAGATTCCTATGGGAGTACCTATCTTATGGATATACACTAGGGACACTAAAAAAGAATACAAAAATCCCTTTCTCATACCTATATTCATTGCAGTGCTATTTACAATAGCCAGACTCTGGAAACAACCCCCTTCAACAGATGAATGGCTAAAGAAACTGTGGTACATATACACAATGGAATATTATGCAGCCATCAGGAGAGATGAAGTCATGAAATTTTCCTATATATGCATGTACATGGAATCTATTATATTGATTGAAATAAATCAGAGGTAGATAGATAGATGCAGAATAGTCTCCCTCATCTATGTGTTTTATGTAAAATAAAAGATATTTTTGCAGTAATCCTCAGAGACAAATAGAGGAGGGCTGGAAGGCCCAGCTCACAACATAAAGCTCACCACAAAAAGTGGTGAGTGCAGTTAGAGAAATAGTTACACTGAGAATTATCATAAAAATGTGACTGAATGATGGAAGTCAAAAGCCTGTCTATAATACAGGCTGGGGTGGGGTGGGGAGGTGGGAGATTTGGGTCTTAGCGATGGGAATGTTGCACTGGTGCAGGGTTATGTTTTTTACATGACTGAAACCCAACTACAACCATATTTGTAATCAAGATTAGTTTAAATATAGATATTAATAAAAAGAAAAAGAAAAAAAGAAAAAATAAGGAAATTCCACTGCAAGCTTTCCACTCACTAGTAAAGATGCCAACAAGCAGATAGACTAGTTGTGGGAAGCAAAACTGCAAGCAGTTTCTACATGAGACTCGAAGTCATTTTGGAAAGAGAAAGACCACCCCCTTGGATGAAGAACAAGTAGGGGTAAGAAATCAATCCAGAAGAAGTTCCAGTTCATGAGTGTCAAGCATAAGCAAAGGATTATCCTATATAAAGTGAAAGCTGCTTATTCCAACTCTCCATCTTAGCCTTTATTAACTTCATTCCACAGAGAACCTTTCTGATCTTTTGTTCGTATTACTCGGTTTTGTTTGATTTGGGGATCACATCTGGTGATGCTCAAGACTGGCAGTGAACTGGAGTCATTGGTATGCAAGGCAAGAGCCTTATACGATGTACTATTTTGCCAGGCACCAAGAACATTTTTAGAAGACATTAAAGGTATATTAATGAGAATAGGAGTTCATGATTAAATGAGTTCAGGAAACTCTTCTACTTTTATGGTTTTCAAAAGTTATTTGACTATGATATCCTTTTGTTCAAATTTTGTAGCTATAATTCTGTGTTTTCAAAAAACCCATTTTAAATAAGATATTTATTTAAGTACCACAATTACAAGCATGATTGTAGTTGGGTTTCAGTCATAAACAGAATACCCTCTTTAACCAGTGCAACATTGCCACCACCAATACCCCCTCCTCCCCTCCTACCTGTATTCGAGACAGGCATTCTAATTCTTTAATTCTTCAACATTGTCATTCTAGTTGTTAGTGTAGTTATTTTCCTAACAGCATTCACGACTCTTTGTGGTGAGCTTCAAATTGTGAGTCTATCCTTCAGGCCCTTCCAGCCCTTAACTCTATTGTCTCTGGACCTTATTACAATAATGTATTTAATTTTTCTTAAAACCCATAGATGAGTGAGGCTATTCTGTGTCTATCTCTCTACTTCTGAGTTATTTCACTCAGCATAATTGATTCCATGTACATCCATGTGTAGAAAAATTTCATGACTTCATCTCTCCTGATGACTGCATAATATTCCATTGTGTGTATATATATGTATATATATATATATATATATATATCACAGCTTCTTTAGCTATTAATCTGTTGAAGGGCATATTGGTTGTTCCAGATTCTGGCTATTGTGAACAGTGCTCAATTAATGTAGGTGTGAGGATGGGATTTTTGAATTGTAGTTTTTTGTTCCTAGGGTATATCCTAGGTGTGGTAGAGCTGGATCATATGGGAACTCAATTTCTAGTTTTCGATGAATCTCCATATTTTCCATAAAGGCTGGACTAGGTGGCATTCCCACCGGCAGTGAATAAAGTTTCTTTTCTCTCTACATCACTACCAGCACTTGTTCTTGTTCTTTGTGCTGTGTGCCAATCTCTGTGGTGCATGATGGTACCTAATTGTTTTGATTTACATTCCCTGATGATTAGTGATGTGGAGCTTTATTTCATGTGTCTTTTGGCCATTTTTATTTCTTCTTTGAGGAAGTGTCTATTCATTCTTCTCCCCATTTTTTGATAGGGCTATATGTTTTTTCTTGTAAAGTTCTGAAAGTACCTTCTATATTTTTATACTAGACCTTTGTCTGATGAATATTGGGTGAATAGTTTCATTCTGTGGGTGGCTTTTGTATCCTAGGCACTATTTACTTTGAGGTGCAGAAGCTTCTCAGCTTAATATATTTCCATCTGTTTATCTCTGCTTCCACTTGTTTGGAAAGTGCTGTTTTCTTCTTGAAGATGCCTTTAGTCTCAGTGTCATAGAGTGTTTTACCTATGTGCTGTTCTATATACCTTATGATTTTAAGCCTGTTATAAAGGTCTTTAATCCATTTGCATTTGATCTTTGTGTATGGTGTTAGTTGGTAGTCTGAGTTCACTTTTTTGCAAGTGGCTAACTAGTTGTGCCAGCACCACTTGTTGAAGAGGTTTTCCTAGCTCTATTTTGGATTTCTTGCCCCTTTATCAAAGATTAGTTGATTGTATGTCTGGGGAACATTCTCTGAATATTCAAGTTTGTTCCACTGATTTGAGCATCTGTCTTTATACCAATACCATGCTGTTTTGATAACTATTGCTGTGTAATACTATTTATAATTGGGGAATGTAATTTCTCTCATATTCCAAGGATTGCTTTAGCTATTAGAGTGTGATTATTGTTCCAGATGAATTTCAGAAGTTTTTTACCCACTCTTTGAAGAATGTCATGGGTATCTGAAGAGGGATTGCATTAAATCTTTACAATGCCTTGGGGAGGTTTTTTTTTTTATCAAGAATGGTATTGTTGGGTGTTATCGAATGCTTTCTCTGCATCTATTGATAGTATCATATGATTTTTCTTTTTCTTTTTGTTGATACGGTGTATTATGTTGATTGAATTATGGATGTTAAAACATCCGTGCATTCCTGGGATGAAACATACTTACTTATGGTGAATGACCTTCATGATGAGACATTGCATTATTTGTGTGTGTGGGGGTCACATCCTGGCTCTGTGCTCAGAAGTTGCTCCTGGCAGGCACAGAGGGACCTTATGGATGCTGGGATTCGAACCAATATCTGTTCAAATCAGCTGCATGCAAGACAGATGCCCTACCGCTGTGCTATCTCTCCAGCCCCCCAGGCATTAAATTCTATTTGCCAGAATTTTCTTGAGGATATTTGCAACTGTATTCATCAGGGATATTGGTCTGTAATTTTTTTGGCAACAGTAAACTCTATTGTTTTCTTTAAGTTCTTTTTTTTTTTTCAAAAAACAGTTCAAGGCAGTCTTGTAGCCTGCATTTGTCTGTGAATATTAGACGCAAAGATAAATGATTACAAGTCTCTGATATCTGAAATTCATAGTGGCACATGAGACATTGTACTGTGGATCTTAGTTGGCCTTGAAAAAGAAGTAATAATAGACTCACTAAACTGCTTGTGTCTTTACCAAGCTTGTTTCACTTTCCTTGAATCAGGGATATTATCACTCTTTTCCTCCATCTGGCAATCCTGTCCAATACTTTTACTCAAATCTTGGTGAAAAACGTCCATTAAAAATAGAAGTAGTTAATGTGGATCATGTTAACTGTCTCCTGAAAACTGATTATTTTTCCAATGGTTATCGTAAAACCTTTAGGGCTGACATACCTATTATGTCCTTCCCACAAGGTTTTTATAAGCTTAGAAAATTCTTTTGCCACCTTGCCTTTATGTACCAACAGATTTGACCTGTTAATGTCCTCCTTATAATGGCTTTAATAAGAGTAATAAGCAAGCTAGGACTATTATACATACATTGTAATACTGAGTTCAAATAACAAGTGTTTCCTAAATTATAAAGTCCAATGAGAGCAGGACCCTATCCTCATCTATAAAATTGAGATTCTGTAAATGGTTATTTGTATTCTCAGCTGTCTCTATCTCATTGGGTGGTGTTAACTTATTGTCCCGTTTACCTGTTGAAGTTGCAGTTTGTTTTCTATTCTCATTCATTCGAGTCATCTGTGTCAGTTCTGAGGGGGTTATTTACTGACTTATCTTACATTTGTGTCTTAATTTATTTTATTTGTGGGAATCCTGCTTCTGACAAGGCAAAGTGAGACCCAGAGTTTCTTGCCTGAGTTATCATCTGTTGAAACATAAGCATATTCTATCCTCGATTACCATAAATCCATTCATTGTCCATTTTTTACCCATAGAGGTGTATCAATTATTTATTTGTACCTGAGCATCCTCTTTAAAATGTCTTTTTGAAGCAGTGTAAGTTTCTCCTTGAGGCAAATTTAAGAAGGTTAGTGAAAATAATGTTGAAAAAGAATGTTGGCATGCCACTATTTCTATACTTTAATAGTTGAGTTTTGGTAGTCCTGTGAGCTCTTTCAACTATGCCTTGTCTAGTCAGATTATATGTATTTGGTTTTCCATTTCTTGCAAAGTAATTGAAAAGTTTTGCTTACATGGGGGGTCATTATATATATTATATATTATATATATAATATTTATATATATAATATATATTATATATTATATATTATATATATTATATTTGGGGAACCCCATAACAGAAAAACATTGTAGAATGAAGGTACAAACTAATCTTTTTGATAAATAGAGATCTTTTTTGGATGCACTGAAGTACACTTCATTACAAATCCCAAGTATTAGAAGGGAGGCAGAGTCTGTATTTTTTCTATAGCTATAGTTAGCCTAGCATTGTGCAAGCAGCTAATAACAAATTCATATGCAGCTTGCAATTCTCTGTGAATCTCAGTTGAGATTTAAATATCATCTATGTAATAGATCAAATATACCTGGGAAAAGCTTTTGCGAACTGGACATATAACCACATGTCAGCAAAATATTGACACATGGTAGGTGAATTTGCCATGCCCTGAGGCAAAACTGTCCACTGAAATTACTGCATAGAGACCTTGTTATTAAGCAAAGAAACTGAAAAGGCAAATCTTTTTTTTTGTCTTTTGGGTGTATAGAAATATTATAAAAAAATCTTTTAAATCAATTACTATCAGAGGCCAATCTTTTGGAATGACTGCTGGGGAAGGTAATCCATTTTGCATTTTGCCCATCAAAACCATTTGAAAATAAACAGACCTTAATTTAGTTAAAAGTCTCTAGCTACCTGATGGCTTTTTGATAATACATATTGAAGAATTCCAACTAGAAAATGAGGTTTCAATATGCTCCAGTCTCAGCTATTCATCAACTAAATTTCTAAGCACCTCTAAATTTGTTCTATAAATGGGCCATCCGATTTCCCAATAGGAATGGGTCTTGGGTGCTTTAACCCAGTGGACCCAAATAAAAGGGTGAAACCTCTGAATTAACATGCTGGGAGTTTTGGTGAGGTATGTAATATACTGCTTCCAATTTCTTATGCAAATCACATCCTCATCGGTTCAAGGAAACTGAATTTACAAATGGCAAAATTGCTGCTTGTTGATTTTCTGGCCCTATGCACTTCAGATATCTAGCACTCTGGAAAACAAAATTTCTAGGCAAGATGCCTCCTTGAATTTCTTGTAGGTCCCAATTTCGAGGCCAATCTCTCACAAAAATTACAGATACTTCTGCCCTGCTCTAAAAAATTCCAGAGAATTTTTTGCCCTGAATTACAAGAGTTAAGATTGGTTTTTCCTCTTTTAATTTTGCTATAAAGGCTATAAATGCATTAGCAGAAGCCTCAGGGTTAGTACTTCCAAAGCATCCTTCTCTGATGCACTCTGATTTCACAAGCATAATATAAGGGAGCAATAATATCTGAGCTATGTTTTCACCCTTCTTAAATGTTCAGGTTGAGGGTACTGAAGCAATACTATTATTTCCTCTGCATGGTCAAAACCCATGATCCCCATGTGAATTATTATTATTCCATTAAGCATTAAAATGCTTCTCCCTACAATAATACCCACTGCTCCTTGAGCAAGAGGCCCTGTTATGTCAGACCTAATCTTATAAGGGCATTGAGATGGACAGATGGTCAATTCTTCAAGACATGGGATGTCTAAGACGCAGCTTCCTGCAGCAGCTTCCTGTAATGGCAGGCTTTAATGTGTTTTATTGTAGTTGCCTTGGTTTGTACTGGGAAGATGAATTATTGATGATAAATTCCCCTGAATTTGTGGGGCCAGAGGCTGCTCCCTTACCCAGTTTCCCAAGACAGGTTGAGTTGGTTCTGGTCTCAGAGGAGTAGATCCCTAAGCCGGTACAAAAAGAGGTTGATCTCTGCATTGGTTTTTAAAATGTCCCATTTTCCCACACATAAAGCAATTTGCCTGCCCATGTGAGTTAGGATTTGAATCCTTTTCTTATTTGCTATCTCAGCGTGGGGAAGCTGATCTGCCATCTCTTGCCCAATGAGCTTCTGTACCATACTCTGCTAGTGTGAAGGTCAGTAGTCTAATTCCCTGGAGTCTGCATTTGAATAGCAAGTGCTGTTAAGGATACAATGGCATGAGATGTATTCAAACCACATGCCTTGATTTCCTGGGGTCTGCACCTGTATGGTGTTAAAGATGCAGATGTGGGGGGGGGGAAAGGGGAGGGAAGGTAAGCAGAAGTTAAAGGTATGGTGACAGAATGTCCAGAAGGAAAAAATTTAAAACCAGTGGGGGTGGTGGGGAATATGGTGTGGGGTTATTATAATAACTGACATTTCTACAAGCATGTAGGACCCCCTATATCCTCCTTTTCTCTTATAGGGTATAATATTGTCTGACACTACCATTAGCATTATCAATTGCTAAAGATTTTACCAGGCATTGTGGGGCACCTATATCTTACACCTGTCTATTGCATTTTTTAATCTGACTAGAAAATCTGCATAATTTGTAGCCCCTGCACAATCTTGGCATAACTGCCCATCTACTCATCTTCAGAGTCAACCTTTTCCCAAGCCTCTAAAGCGAATTCCCTAATCAATCTTAAAACATCATGTGATGATCTAGTCTGCTTATCCAACTCTCTGGATTCCTCTTGTACAAGTATGTCATAATTCAATTGGATTTCTGCAACCATCTTTCCATATTGATCTAGTTTTTTGAGTTTGTCTGGAGACAGCTTATGGAAATGCATTTTCTATTGTAAATATTGAGATGAGTTGAGACATATCTTTGCCAAACATTTGTAATCTCTATGGGTCCAATAAACAGCATTATTCCAGATACCAAAGTGTTTAATACAATAAGGAGCAAGAGAACCATACTGAGTGCATGCTTTCTTGAACTGATTAAGATTTTTTATATTAAACCCTCATAGGGTAAGCCATTTCATTCTTTTGGTTTGGAAAATTTATTCCTGAGTATATCTCATTATCAATTCCTTACAGAACTGGCCCCCAAGGTTGGATATTTTTCCTATGGTATGCCTCAGAATCTGAATTAATTCCTACCTTTCTAAGAACTAGTCGCTTAAGTGAATTATTTTCCTGGTGAGGAAAACTTACTTCCAAATCTGTATTTATACCAATCACTCTAATGACAAGACGTTTGGGTTTGTCATACTTCTTCTCAAAGTCTGTGGAGAAGGCATAAAATCTGTACCATGCTCCCTAGAATTTTGTGATAAAGAAAGTGTGGCTGATAGGTTTACATAACTGCCCTCTTCCCCAGCTGATTGGTCTACATTAGTTTTTTGCATACAATCAGGATTTTTCAGGCAAAACATTTGGATGTTTCTCTATATATTCCATAGGGCCTGTTGACCCATGCTAACTGTTGGAACTTTAGTACCAATGAGGTTTTATGCCTCATTTCCAGTAGATGAAGGTTTCATGGTTTCTTGACCATGTAATGGTAAGAACCTGTGGATTCAGTCTTTTCTGACTTTTTATGAAACCACCTCAGACATTATTTTTTAAAATAACTTTTATTTTGACCACAGTGGATTACAAATCTTTGACAGTAATATTTTAGGTACATTCTGAGATTGAATCAGGGGCATTCCCACCACCAATGTTGTCCTCCCTCCAACCCTATCCCCAGCATGCAACCCAAATCCCTCTCCTTTGTCCTTCAGTTGCTAGTATAAGTGGTCCCCTCTGTGTCTAGCTTGTTGTAGATTGGGTATCAATTCTTTTGTCATTGACTTTGGATTTGGTTAAGTTTGATCATGTTTTATTTCTACTCTATGTTCATACTACTGTTTGATTCTTGGTACCCTTGATTATTTCTCCTCCAATTTGTGAGGCAGAATAAGATGGTTCAAATTATGTGGTTCTGTCAGAAGGAAAGGAAAAAGGGGGTCAACAAAATCAAACAAGCAAAAAAAAAAAAATAGGAGGAGTCCTTCTAGAGGTTATAAATATCAATTTAAGAGAAGAAAGGGAAAAAGGAATGAAAGCATAACAGGAATACAAAAAACACTCAAACAAACAAAACACCTTAAAAGCACCACAGCAGGGCCGGGCGGTGGCGCTGGAGGTAGAGTGCCTGCCTTGCGTGCGCTAACCTATGACGGACCGCGGTTTGATCTCCCGGTTCCCCATATGGTCCCCCGTGCCTGCCAGGAGCGACTTCTGAGCCAATAGCCAGGAGTAACCCCTGAGCATCACCGGGTGTGGCCCAAAAACAAAACAACAACAACAAAAAAAAAACACAAAAAAACACCACAGCAAAAAAGACAACAACCAAATAATAACTATGGTCCTGAGATTAAAAACAAAACAAAACACACACAAACAAGCAACAACAACAATAACAAAAAATTAATTTGTGGGGTTTTTTTTGCATAGACAGTAAATATTGGAGAGATTTAAACGATAATTCCTTTGGCCAAAGAGATACAAGACTTTTCTGCTCTTGAAGTACACTGCATGGGAATAACTACCAGCTCTATACATGCTCTTATTCTTTCCCCTAGGTTTTTTTTATGATGTCTGGAAACTTTCTGCTCAATAGTGGATGATAAAATCAGACCTCTGTAACTAGAGATTTTGGTATTTGCACAGGTCATAGGATGGAGCCTAAGATGGAGTCTTTATGGTTCTAGAAGTTCTGTTCCATCACTCATGTTTTAAGCAGTCTTCTGTAGTTGGTGGTCTTGGTTTTTGCACCAGTCCTAGGGTGAAGCCTAGGATAGAGTCTGTTATATTTCCAGAAGTTCTGCTCAGTTGCCTTTGCTCAGTCAGGCCTCTGGAATTAAAGATCTTGGTTGTTGTACGAGTCGTAGGCCAAAGCCTAGACTAGGGTCTTTTTTATTGGTCTCAGGATAGATTCTGCCCAGTCATGGTTATCACAGTCTGTCTTCTGAAAATAGTGATCTTGGTTTTTGCACAGATTAAAGAATAATGTGTCTTCTGATTTCATCTTATCATTAGGTGGTGAGGTAAGACAATCTGCTCTTAGACCAAATTATTGTTAGGATGCCTTATCAAAACTGGCACTTGTTGGTGTCAGAGCAGTATTAAGAATGTCCCAGAGGGAGTTTGGTTTTTGGAGCTGTTGCAGAGAACTGTGTCAGTTCTATGTCTGAGATCTAGGTTTCAGGATTGGATGGTCACTGTCTAATTGCATGGAGTCTAAGTTGGGACCACATGACATATGTTCAAGGTGGGAGGTGCCCCTGTGTTGTAAAATGTATGAGTTCTTATCCCAAGTAGATAAGAGCTTGCTTCTATACTTAATATTTCCCCCCTTTTAGTGTGCCTATGCAAAAAGAAATGGTGTTATATTATATTGCTGGTGCATTTGGAGATGAGAGTGTCAGGCTCCATCATCTTTGTGCCCTGGTTTTGGCTTGAGCTTTAATCCCAGGTAAGACTTTTTATTGTAGGTTTTTGTACAAAGCAGAACCAAAAAGGAGAAGAAAGCAAGAACAAAACTATATATATAGTTATATATAAATATATATGAATATATATATTTCCTTTATATATAAAATAAAAATTAAATAAAAATGTAATAAAATAAATAAATGTAGAAAATGTAATTAAGGGAACAAAGTGATGCAGGAGACTACCTTACATTTGGGTTAACAGGTGGTCTTATAGAAGTCTTAAACTTATAAAGGAAACATAGGCTTCCCCATAGTCTTTTGAGATATTCTTGTGGTTGGTGGAATCCAGGGCATATTTTCAACACACACCCTGGTCTTGTTGAGTTTCAGAAATGCTTTGCGGCAGAAAGGGCTTCAGGTAAAAATCTTGCAATGGGGTCCTTCTGGAGCTGAATCTGGTATCAAGCATCCATATTTGAGGGGTGGTGAGAAGAATTGCCACAGAGCATGAAGTCAGTAGTGTTAACAGTAGTAGAGATGAGATGTGGGGCTGAGTGAGTGTCCCTTAACTTGGGAGCTGGGTGATGGCTTATTGGAGCAGTAGGTCGGTCTTGATACCCAATGGGTTAAGAACTGAGGCTAAAGATAGTTAATAAGGCAGGATATCAGATTGGGATTGGGAGGGTGAAGGGATAGTAGGTTTTCTGAAGGGGGGAAAGGGGATAGTATATAGGAGGGGCTATATATACTATAGGCTTGGGTTATTTACAATTTAGGTTTGGCTCTCATAGAGGAGTCCTCTCTCTATGTACTCATGCCCACATAAAGACATACATTAGTGATCTATTCTTAAAATGTTCTTAGAGGTCTGACCCTAATAGGATGGGTCTGAGTTCTTAAGGACTGGTTAAATTAAGATAAATAATTAGCTTATAGCTAATTATATATAGTTATAGCTTAAGAAAGAGAGGAAGAGAGAGCAGAGGATAAGAGAGATAACAGAAAAATAGACAAATATAGTACAAATAAATTAAAAAATTAATAAATCAAATAAGAGATTGGGTCAATGAGTTGGAGTTGGGAGGCTTTCCCATTTTCTAGGCATTTTGTCAGTGATGGGGTTAGGCCTTGCTAAATGAAAGTTTCAGGGTTAGATATTGGCCGGAGTAGTTTAGGATACACAGAGGTTTCGCATCTCATTAACTATGTGTTAATGAGACCTACCTATGTGGGAGGATACCCTATGTAGTATTTTCCACTGCATCTTATGTATGTTCCTTTCCTAAAGTGTGTGTTTTTTTCCTATCAGTGTGGGTTTTATTTAACATAGCTTGAATTGATGATGAGGAGGAAGAAGAAAGGAGAGAAGGAAAGTAGGGAGAAGAGAGAGAAAGGAAATCTTAATATAAGCCTGTGGTTCACAGTTGACTGTTTCAGTGGTCTGAATGGTCATATGCTTCAGTTCCTAATAGAGGACATAAACCAGACAAAAAAAGGTATATTGGGATGTTTTATCAAGACATTTTAATAATGCAAACTGAACATGGTATCTAGTATAATTGAGCAATGAGGTGTCAAATTAGGGTGCCCACCCTTTGTATCCAAGAATCCCTGTGGACAGAGAAGTTGAGAGGTTATTTTATACCTAGTAAGAATTGAGATACTAAGACATATTGTTTGGAAATGTTGCCACTGGTGTCTCTGGTTTCCAATTATATTCTTCTCCAATATCTGTATATGAGCTCCCTAAGACATTATTATAGGACTTTGTAGTTTTATTACATACCTGTTCACTAAACTGTTGTTTTCATTGTTGCTAGTTTATTTATGGTATAATGGATATTCTAGGCTTTGTGTTGTTTCTCTTTTATTTGTTTTTTGAGCACTTCTCCCCAGTAAATGCTGACAACTACAGTGCATGGATTTTCTACCTTATTAGACCATTGTATTTGTTTTTGGAGTATTATATTTATATATGATATATTCTAGATCCGGCAAATAAGTGCTATCATTCTTTATCTTTCATCTTCTGGCTTACTTCATTTAGTATAATGTTTTGTAGATCCATCATGTTACTGCAAAATCCATGATTATATCATTTCTAACTGCTATGTAGTATTCCATTATGTAAAAGATACCACATCTTCATGATTCACTCATCTGTTGTTGGGCATTGTGGTTGGTTCCAAATCTTGGCTATTGTACTGAGTGCTGCAATAAGTAGAGGAGTGCACACGTTATTTGGGGTGAATGTCCTTCTGACTTGGGGATAGATATCCAGGAGAGCAATTTCTGGGTCATATGGCAGCTTAATTCTGAGTTTACTGACACTCTCCACACTGTTTTCCATAGGGAATAGACCAGGCAGCATTCCCACCAGCAGTGGATGAGAGTTCCTTTTATGCCACATCCCCACCAACAGAGACTGGTCCTGTTAGTTTTGATGTGAGCTAGCCTCACTGATGTAAGGTGATACATCATTGTTGTCTTGATTTGGATTTCCCTAATGACACATAGAAAACATTCTCAACTTCACTCATCATTAGGGAAAAAGCCTTTTAAAAGTTACCCACATTATTCTAACTCCAGGCTGCAGACCACCCTCCAAGCAGCCACTGGACAAAGTTCTGGGAATGAAAGAGACCCCTCCTTTTCCATCCCTACATTTTATCTATGGAAAAAGTCACACCTAGAAGGTGAAATCATCTGATTTCATTACCAATCGGAGGTGCTGCATTCATATATTAGCATCCAATAAGAAACAATGTGGGTGTTGATTGACATAAAGACAGGCAAATCCCACACCTGAGCACCTCTGAGTTTGTCCCCTATGCCAATAAAAATTAATTTCTAGTTCTGAAGCAATAGTACAGTGAATGAGTGACTTGACTTACATGTGGTCCTCCCATATTTGATCCCCAGCATTACATATAGTACCCTGGGCAACTGAGTGCAGAGCCAGGAATAATCACTGAGCATGGCCAGAAAAGAAAAGGAAAAAAAAAGAAAAAGATAAAAAGGGAAAAAGAAAATTTTACTTCTATTTCGCTTTAATCTCTCTAAGTCAATGAATGCATCCTTTATTTTTTGCACCTAAGTGGGTCGTTCACTCTACCAGATCCCTCTGGCACATAGTACTGATGGAAATCAAGATTATGATTGAATTGGAATTTACAGAAATATTGCATTCAAATACTAATCCCCATTATCTATGAATGTGGTCTTAATTTGGAAAGAAATCTGTAGGTGTAATTTAAATAAGGTGGTTTTCAATCCAATGACTTAAAGTTGAATGTACATGTTAAAGATTGAGGATCCTTCAGACCATGAATAAAGGCCTGCCAAACATAGTTAGAAGCCAGGAAATACTTGAAGAGAGACAGGAAGTTTGCTGCCTGGAGACCTGCCTAGGAGACCTGAAGTTCAGATTATTGGATAAAACAATTTGTCTACTTCAAAATGTATCTAGTTTTAAAATATTAGTTACCAGAGCCAGAGAGAGTACTGGGGTGTAAGACCCGAGCTCATCCCAGAGCTACATGTGGTTCCCAACACACAAGCACCACTATGAGTGATTCCCACCTCTGATGGGTTTGAGACAGTAAGTGGGGGGTTACAAAGAGGAAAGGAGGAAAGGGGGGGACTGGAGAGATAGTCCAGGTAAGGTCTAAGCTCCAGGATAGAGACAGGACAGGAGCTTATGGCATTTCCCTTTGCACATGGTTAACTCAAGTTCTCCCTCAAAACCACATGTGGTCTCTTCCACAAAAGCACCACTAGGTGAGATTCCTGAACACTGCGCATAGAGTGAGGAATCACTATTGAGCTCTGCAGGATATAGCACCAAAAATAAAATCAAGTTAAATAAGAGAAAGAAGATATAGCAGTTATTTATATCCTCCTAGTCTGAGCCTCTGGGTAGTCAGAAAGGCCAGATGGGAGAGAAGTCCTGAGTGACTCAGTCAAGTTGTCTCCCCCAAACCCACACATTTACTTACTTGTTCTACAGTGTTCTGTTATGACTCATTAATACATACATATATATTATATATATATACATATATATATATATAATACCAAGAGGTCAGGGAAGTACACAGGGCTGGGCCATATGCCTGCCTCCAGTCAGTGGCACCAACACCATTGAGTCAGACCACTGAGCCATGTGGTCTTAGAGGCTGAGTATCATCATGTGTGACTCTACTCCTTAATACTGATTATAAAACTAATAATGATGATGATGATGATAACAACAACAACAACAACAATAATAATAACAGCACAAGGGCAAGAATATTTCACAGCCTCTTCTAACTTAGCTCTTACTGATTATAAGCCTTAGATGTGAAGCAACAGAGGAGGTCATGTGTAGCATAAGTGGCAATAATTCTTGCAAGCTTAAAGTCATGATTTGGATCATACCCTGAGTTTGCTCTCTCTGTGTTCCTCTTTGTCACCTCCCTGACACCATGGTGAGCCTTTGTCCACCCCAGATAGGTGTGTGTAGCCCCAGCAAACATTTTGTCATCTCCAGTGAGCATATGTCCTACTGTGACCTTTGGGGCAGGAGTCATAGGAGTCATAGCACAGAGGGTAGGGTGATTGCTTCTTGCATGCAACTTGCATGCAGCTTACCCATATTTGATCCCCAGCATTCCAGAGCCTGTGAGGAGTCATTTTCTGAGTGCCACCAGATGTGGCCCCTAAATAAAAGTACTACTGTAACCCCTGGTGAGCATTGACAATCAGCGTATATAAAAGCACTACAATGAAAGGAGTGTGACATGTACAATCATCCCAACTAGGAGTGATTCCTGAGCACTTCATACCTCTGTAGAGCACTTCAGTACTGAAGCCATTTGGCAAAACCCCAGCAAGGCCACAACTAAGTGTGAAACAGCACAGAATAGGTGCATGTGTAGGCCCCTCCATGGCAGTGACAACAAAAGGAAGAGAAAAAGAACAAAAACCAAATCACATAACACAAGCCTCTAACACTGCGCAGCCTCCAGAGTCACCTGCACCAATCTAAATTAATTAATTAATTAATTAATTAATATGTGATGCCCACCATGTAAGGCAGGAACAACCTGATCACATTCCTGTCCTTTATTCCAGAAACTTTCTGAAGTGTTAGTCAAACCAAACACTCTCAGTTTGTTTACAGTCAGAGGACATAGGCATGAGTTATATCTCCACTCTCAAAAAGCAGGAGGAGTGTGCTGACCTTGGAATCTGTCTTCAGAAGTCAGAACCCCAGTGACTCTCCTTGTCAAGACTTCAGTTTGCCCCTGGGCTATAGTGGATGTGTGACCTGGGAAAGGCTGGCAGCCACACAACTATGCCCTGGGTCATTTCAGCTGGCAACGCAAGAGAATTTCCTGTGTTGCATTTAGGCCATGTGGGCATGTATGAAAGACCCTGAAGTACTTTCTCCTGAGATAAGCTCCCCTGGGACCAGAGGGAACAGGCTCTACTCAGAGAGAACCCAGACCTTGTCAGAGAAACCCCATGGAGCCTACTTTGTTCTGCCCACGAAACTGGTACTTTGTCCTTCCTTCTCTGTTCAGTCTTTATTTCCTGAGCCCAAACTCATTTTTCAGTAATCTTTTTCTTTTCAGTCACCCTCAGCGCCCACCCCTGTTCAGTCCAGGAAAAAAGTAAAGGCTCTTGAAATCTGGAGCCCAGACATCCTGTTGTGAACTGTGAGGTTCTGATTGTCTCCGCTGCTGCTCTATTACTCTCTCACACCAACCAACCTACCATTGCCTGGTAGAATCCCCTATGAGTATCTATTTGGCATTATGTCTGGTAAAACAAATTTGTATTTTAGTGTTTTAAGGCTATTACTGGTGTGATCCTTGAGGGACCATGTGGTGCCAAGAGTGAACCCAGTCCCACATAATCAAAATATGTGCACTAGTCCTTAGAGTGCCCTCCCTAGGCCCTAAAAGAGCATTTCTGTCCACCTGCAAGAAGGGCTGACTGCCGAATGACAAGAGAGAGAGCACATTGTGGCCTCACCTAACCTTACCTGGGACTCCATTTATATCAGCTCTCTGGACATACCCCATCCCGATTCTGAAGGTCAGCCTGTCTGCTGCTGTTTCTTCTACTTGGAAATTGTCATCTTTCTTTTTGCTGGATGCTGCATCTCAACATTCAAAACTCACTTGTGTTTCTTAAAAATATCAACCTTTTTTTTTCTTTTCTCAATTTGTAGGGAGACATATAAATGTGAGGAATAAACCAGAGGATTCATGTTCTGTGGTTCTGTAAACAAACAAAAAGTGGATGGGATCCAGGGGCCAAATGGTTCCAGGAGCAGAGTGGAAATAAAAAATGGTCAGCCCTTGGGGTCGGCATGTTGGCACTAGAGTAAGGCATCTGCCTTGCAAGTGCTATCCTAGGACTGGTCATGGTTAAATCCCCCAGCATCCCATATGGTCCCCCAAGTCAGGGGTGATTTATGAATGCATAGCCAGGAGTAACCTCTGAGCATCAAAAAGGTGTGGCCCCAAAAACCAAAATAAAATAAAATAAAACAAAACAAAATAAAATAAAATGTCAGCCCTAAGTACTCAAACCAATGTCAGCCAAAGTAAAATCAAGAGACCCAAACTATAACACAAAATGTACCTGTTAGGCTAGCAATCTAGGGGCTTATGATGGAGATACAAAATGCATGCTGGGAACTAGGGAGGAGAGAGGTCAAATCTGGTGGTGGAAATTGCCCTAATTCACTGTCACTGTATTACTGAAATACAACTGTGAAAAACTTGTAAAAAAATATTTAAAGAAAAATATCTCAACCTTAGGGCTAGAGCAATAGCACAGTGGCTAGGGATCTGCCTTCATGAAGCTGACCCAGGTTAGATCCCCAGCATTTCATTTGCCCCATCCCCAATATGCCAGGAGTAACTCCTGAGTACAGAATTAGGTGTAACTAGTGAATGGATGTGGCCCTACTGCCCCACCCCCCAAATTTCAACACATAAACAGACCTGTAAAGAGCCCAGGGCTGACCCAGTCTTCCTCATTGAATTCCTCTGCCAACACTGGCTAATCATACCAGGCTTCTATCATCTAAACAGTTTTCCAGTACACTCAGCTCAGGGCCTAGCCGTTATCTGAATCTGGCAGGCTCTCCTCCATGTCCTTCATGCTCCTCACTTTTCCACATAGTTGTTCTCTCATACAAAGGCCCTGTGTTCTCAGGACATATCACATATGTCTCAAACAACCAGGGTTACCCCATACAGCAGCATATCCTGCTGCTGCTTCTGTGTGTCACAGATGTGCACACCCATCTCCATTGAACTCAATAACAGTTTTTATCCTGACTCCCTGTTCATGGATCACTCTTGGCAGTGCTTGAGAAATCATGCAGTGCTGAGGATAAAACCTTGGTCCCCTACATGCAGAGTTATATTTCTGACCCCAGTGTGTTCTTTTCTCTGTGCTTTATCAGGTCTGTAGCATTTTATTAAAAACTTTCAAAAATAAATATGGTGATTATTTTTAACAAGAACATGTTATTAGGAGTTGGAGTTTTATAAGACTAAGATGTTTGTTTAATGTGCTTACATACATACAGGTTGGTGAACAAATTCCAGAGGCAGTGGGATTTTCCACTAACTTAGTTTATCCATTGCTGTACTTGTCTTAAAAAATTTCTTTTGGATATTTACACTCAAATTTTCTAGTGATATTTTTTCTTCCCCTAAAGTTTCCTGCCCAAGTGGTAATGAATCCAGACAATCTGAGGGTTCTGGTCAAGTGTTCGGGTGGTGGCGCTGGAGGTAAGGTGCATGCCTTGCCTGCGCTTGCCTAGGACGGACTGCAGTTCGATCCCCCAGTTTCCCATATGGTCCCCCAAGCCAGGAGTGACTTCTGAGAGCATACCAGGAGTAACCCCTGAGCGTCACCAGGTGTGGCTCAAAAACAAAAAAAAAAAAACCAAAAAAAAAAAAAACCAAAAAAAAAAAAAACCAAAAAAAAAAACCAAAACCAAAAACAAAACGTGGCAGCTTGTGTTCTCCATACTATGACAATCCCTGAGATGGCACTGAGACAGTCAGCATGTACCTAGAAGTCAGTAACTAGAAGTTTTCTGGCTGTTTTTTTAAGAATATTTTTAAAAATTTGTTTTGGGACCAAATCACTGTGCTATTTCAGCACAGAGTTAATGGGTCATTCCCAGGAGTATTCTAGGATTGAACCTGGGGCCTCAACATGCAAAGTACCGTATTTGCTGGTGTATAAGAGGACTGGGCGACTGGTGTATAAGAGGACCCCCTAATTTTGCAATTAAAACATAGGTTTAGACCTATATTCACTGTATCAAACAGAGCGTTCTTGTGCTGCAACTGTATGTACCACAGTGAGCCAATCACAGCAACCAAAGGTTCAAAGGTTATGCTGTAATAGACTTCCTCTCTGACTCTGGCCAATCTGAGCAGACTTTTTACAGTGTAGATTCGGGTCCAGAACATTGTCTAATTTGCATGCATAAAAAGCCTGCTTGGATTGGCTGAATTAGAGAGGCGATTCGAGCAGCCTTGCAGTGATAGGTGCAGGATCGAGTTGGAAAATTCAGACAATTTTCATTTGAAACATTTTTCGGGATATACTTGGCATATAAGACGACCCCCGATTTTTGGTTGACTTTTTTTTTTGTTTCAAAAGTTGTCTTACACACCGGAAGATACAGTATATATTACAGTCCTGTAAGTCATCCTCCTATCCCTTCTGGATAATTTTTTGCTGTTCAGCCTTTTGGGACACACATGGTGGTGCTCAGGGTCTACCTCCATTGGTGCTCGAGGATCATTCCCAGTGATATTTGGATTACCATGTTATGCTGGGGGTCAAAACCAGGATTCTCTATAAGTAAAGCATGCACACTAGGCCACATAGTTATTTAAATTGATATTCTGATGCCGCTAGGCAGCTCTGTGAATAGAGAAGAAAATAGATAAAGTACATGTGAATTTGACTCAAATGACATACAGATTGTCTTGCATATGCACAACTGTACGTGACATGTATATGCATGCATGTTATTGGTCCCAATGTGCAGTTCTATTTAGGTTATACTATCCTTGATATTTGATCACAGACCTTGACTCTAAGTTCACAGTGTTCTTTAAAGATAGTCCTTAAAGTTCTAAAGGCAGTTTCACCTGTCCCCTAACCAAAATGAAACACACAAAGTCAAGATCAATTTTGTGCAATATGTGATGAGCACTTAATGAAGTCCCCCATCTATCTCTATGTTTTATGGTAGCTTTGAACTTCTGAATTATTTATGAACAGGTCTTTCTCTTTTCATTTTAAACTATCCCCAGCCAAAGAAATAATATCAAAATTCATCATGTCTGTGAGGAGCCTTTGTCCATGATGTACCCCCCCGCCCCGTGACAGCTGCTGCACCC
>PVKC010010225.1:0-25963 GCA_004027635.1 Crocidura indochinensis
AGCAAGCCTAGGATGAAGGGTGGAGAAGAATCTGTTGTGAGTACACTCCGGATGTGCTTATGGCATGTGGGTTCAGGAAGTGACAGTGAAATGATATGAAGAGAGTTCCCAGGTAGATCTGAGCAGAATTCCAACATGCTGGGAAACTTGTCTCAACAATGTTTCCCGCTACAGTATGTGTCCCTTTGGAGGCAGTGGTGTGTGCATGATAACATTTTTGGCCTTACTATAAAAGTCACTACCTATGCCACTAGAACCCTGGACACAGAGGGATGAAGCATGTTGGTTTAACAAGTGACATTCTTATAGTAGCAATAACCTGAATGGACTCACTTCTTGGAACACATCTTTGCACTGAAAGAAGACATGGCCTTCACATTTAACTAAATAGTGCTTACACTGTCACCAACACTGGAGACAATGGGTCTAGGGGTGCCCAGGAGGGAATTGCTGGATAAAGACAAGAAAACTAGGTATTCTGGAATGACTCTGCCATGAAAGTATCATTAACTTCATTGTCAATCATAGTTTCTCAATAAAACTGGTCCTTAAAAAAAAGAGCTCATATGTGGATCAAGAAAAGCATTGCAGGGGGGTGGGGATCTTATGCAAGTAGTACAGGGCACCCACAAACTTCTTTAACGGGCAGAGAAAAAGCTCAAGACATGTGAGCATACATGCTTTTCATGTAGGAGACTCAGGTTCAATCTCGAGCCTTCTAGGGGCAAGCCTCAAGAATAAAGTCAAGGGTGGTCCCCAAACACAGTTAAGTATAGCCCAAAACAATTCTTTATTTTAAAAAAACAATTTTTAAACACTTAACTGAAAGGGTTAAAATTATTTTTAAGAATTTCTTAAAACCAAAGTATTCTAGATTATATTTACAGGAATCCTTTTGTATTTGCTGGGAATTCTAAGAGGTCAAAGCAGAAAGCCTGTCTAGGTGATACAAAGAATTTGACTCATGAATGTCAGGTGCAAAAGGCGACAACATCTGGAAGAGAAACTTTACAGGGACACATCCATAAGGCTGAGCAGGACTTTTTCCTGCCTGTGTTGTGCATGGATTTTCTCCTTCATTGGACTCAATACTTATTCCTTGCTTGCCTTGGGCATTGCTCCAGCTGTCTTTCTTGGCAGCCAAGTTGAGCTTGATCCCTGAAAGCATTGAGAGGCATGTGCGCTCTCCTAGTTAAGTCCCTGAGGCTACTCTTCTTCTCATCCCTTCACAAACTATTTGCACAGGAGTTGTCCAGGAAGGTGGAAGAAGCTGTGGATCAATAGAAAGCCAAGAGAGCATCCAAGTCATTTCAGAACCCAATTTCAATGTTTCTGTTTTTCAGACAAAGTTCATTTAAAACAAAAGAAACATTCCAGATAGACTCATTTGCATGAATCAAAGCTATTCTGGGAGAACAATTTATATTTTATAAATTAGAAATAAATTAAGAGACCAGAGAGACAGAACAGGGGGTAAGAAGCTAGCCTGGCATGTGGCGAATTCCAGTTCAATCCCAGCCCTAGATGCAGTGCCCTAAGCACTGCCAAAAGTGATTTCTGAGTGCTGAGCAAGAGAAAACATTGATCATTGTTGGGTGTAACCCAACCACCAACATTTCTCTCCGAAAAAATAAGATGCTAATGAATTGTTTCCTTTCTCTGTTCTGACCTAAAGTCTCCTACAAATGCTGTAGATGCAGTTCTGAGGTTGTCTTGCTAAGCTGAACCCCATTTGCAGAGCCAAATCTGCCAGACTGAGCCCCACTATGTGAAAGGCAGGCATCAGGCAACCAGATCATATCAGTGTCCTTGAAAAATGAGGACCTGAGGTCCCTAAAATATCCAAATTGCTTGATAACAAACTGTCATGCTCTAGGACAGAGAAGGTAAAGACAATTCTATGTGGACCCCATTTATTTTCCACAACTGACATTTTTTATAAGCTCAGCTTTAGAAAAGCAAACTTGGAGATCTATCAAGCAACTTTCCCAATCTCCCATTCATGGATGTGTTTTCTTCCTTTCCCAGGGATGAAAATTTGAGAACTGTGTCTCGTGAATCTATAGCAAGGGGAATTGTTAACTTACTACTTACTTATAGAGAATATTTAAACAGTTTATGCTGGCCAAGAGAAGGAAATCATTTGATTTCCCATTAAGCTTCTTTGTGGGGAAATTGCAAAGTCTTGGCCTGGAAACTACTTGTTCTTTCCACCAACAAATCATACCCTTGCCAAACTGTTTTTTATAGTAATTGGAGCTTTTCAAATTGTTTTTCAACAATACTCAAAGGTCCGTTACTTCTCTATGAACATTTTATTACAACAGTTGGAAAACAGCATTCACTTTGTTTTAACAAATGGGCCTAAATACAAATAAGTCCATGTAGAGACATCACATTCATTCTCTTTCTTCCAAAGAAAGACAGATATCTTGGTGAAATTCCTGAATCTCTGGATTGCAAAAGGTAGCCTATCACGGGTACACCTTCCATGCCCATTGTTATTTCATTAAATTAACTTCTTTGGGTCCTCACATTGTATCTGTGGTCCTATTGCCTGGCTACCTCTGTCACCCAGGTTGCATGCAGCTTCAGAATGCAAGGTGCCTTCCTGCTAACTGTGTGTGTCCCACACAAAGACAATACATTTTCTCATACATCCTAAAAAGTCATTTTTATTTCCAAACTATGTGTTTTATCTTTGCAGAAAACAATGACATTTTTGTAGATGAGGATTTCAATGGCATTTTATTTTTTGGGTGCCAATGGTGCATGCCAGGTTATGAGTATAAAAGAGAGAGTAAAGAGAGTAAAGCAGCCTGCTTCTGCCTCCATCAAAATTTGAGTCTCAGAATAAGGCAATGATCCTTTAGTTTCTTCTCTAGGGATTTCAGAAATGAAGACAAGCTTGCATGTTATTGTTCATATTCCTCTACAGAAGACTAAGATAATTATTAACTTTGATTGCTATAAAAACTATTGGGAAGATACATAATATTCTTTAAGAAAAATTCACATATGCACATAATAATGATACAATTTCAGATGTGAACCTATCTTCTAAAATTTCTTGTATGATCCTTTTAGGGGGTCCTTGAACCCTAGTAAAACACTTGTCCTGGATGAGTCACATCCACTCTAAGCATGATGCAAGATTCAGATGTGTTGGGGCAAGAGCAGTAGCACAATAGTAGTGCATTTGCCTTGCATGCAGCCAACCCAGGTTCAATCCCTGGCATCCCATATGGGCCCCTGACCCTACCAAGAGTGATTCCTCAGAACAGAGCAAGAAGTAACCTATGATTACAACTGGGTACAACCCAAAACCAAAAATAAAAGATTCAGATGTGATCTTAGTTTTCCAGTATTGATTCTTCTTTATGAAGTAAAAGATATGATTAAAAGTACATCAGGTAAGGTACTTTGCCTTCTACAGAGTCAACCTGGGTTTAATCCCAGGTACCTCTTAGGGTCCCCCCAAGTCCCTGCAGGAATAATTCCTGAGTACAGAGCCAGAGATTGTATATATTTAAAACACAAAAAATAATAAAGAAAATTAAAAATAAATGAACAAACTATAAAACAATGTTTAATAATATATTTTAATTAACACATCCAAGTGAACTTTAATGATAAATGTTTCATTGAATCACCATGACTGCCATTCATAGTTGAGTTTGAGTTATAAAGTATCCCCAGTTTCCCTTCCCCTATCCTCCCTGTTTGCCCCCCACGCATACCTCAATCTTCTCTCTCTATCTATCTATCTATCTATCCCAGTCTTTCTTCTTCGTTTTTCTTTTAGACACTATGGTTTGCAATATTGTAACTGAAGGGGTATCATGTATGTCACTTTACTTCCTTTCAGTACTCAGGGGGATCATTTCCACCTATCACTGTCATAGTTCATGCAAGTGATTTTTATCTCAATGTGTAGTCAATATAAAATAAGACAATTCTGTTATTTTTCTCTTTGAAGTCTTCAAATTCTTTTGTATGTGTTTGACATTTAGCTCACTTCCATCAAGTTACATTTGCCCACCAGCAACCATAGATGGCAGAGAGCATTTAAAGTTAGAAAAAGGACGGTAGAGACAGCTTAGAAGTTAAGGTTCTTGTTTTGGATATGGCCAATCCTCATTCAATCCTTGGAATCACAGTGTCCCCTATACACATGGCAGGAGTAGCTCCTAAATACTGCCAGATGTGGCTTCCAAACAAAATCAAAATCAAGTAAGAAGTAACAGGAGTTTGGTATGTTTTCCTAACTTCATCACCTTCCTTATAAAGCCCTGAGGCCTTTAGAACATTACCTCATAATGGAAAACTTTGTAACTCCTTACTCCCATCTCAAATAAAAATCATCTTAATGCTTGCCTCCTTCCTGTTGTTAAAATGCTAGTTCTCATGTTGAGGAGAATTAAGAAATCTATCCATGCTCTAATGCTACAAGTTGACACAGTTTTGGGTAGAAATTTGCAAAGTCTTCTATATAAATACCAAGTGTCATCATTTCTGCACAGATTCCAGTGCTTAAGAAGTCCCAAGACACTTTTGGATCCAAGGAAAGGAAATATTTTTATTCACTATTCATATTCTCCAACGGCACACATGTGAGTGGCCAGTATATGGACTACATATTGATCCCCTGGCAAAAGTCACCTAGGTGTTTATTAAATAATCCAAAGAAATCAACATCAGTGAAGAAAGTTCAGGTACTTCCACTTCATAACTATCTATCTAGTCTTTGATTTTTATGGTCTATGTTTTAAGACTATATTGAATAGCAACAGTTAAACATCAATATCAACAGATACATCTTCTCCAGGAGGATAATAAGATGATTTATGACAAAAATCAGAAAAGAGAATTGGGATATGGGAGAGGTAGCTAGATATGATCGAGGACCATGTTTTTGTACTAACTAGCAAGGATCCATAACTCCACTAGACACGTTTCACCGCTGCCTTTGAACTTCAATATGGAACTCATCCTTCCAAGTTTTCTTTGATCTGGTTCTTATGACAACTTTCTGATGCCAGTGTTCGAACAGGGGAGATTATGAAGACTCGAAGAAAGGGGAAGAAATGTTTCTCCTCACAAGAACATTCACAGCCCCTGGAGACCTTCTTTTTCTGTTCTTACTTCCACAATGGCAGGCACCAAGAATCTCTGAGAGGCATCTCAAGCTCCTTGCTTTTAAGTGTTCGGAGTCTGAAACAATACACATGGCCTTTTGTTCTCAAGGTAGAAGGAGGTACATAATTGGGTCTAATCATAGCAATTAGATCCACTTTCCCCCTTTATGTGAAGGGAAGTATTTCCAAGCATCTCCTCTCCTTCCCTGCAGACACCAATAAGTGAATTTTTGTCTTATTACCCTATTTTTAGCTCTTTTGTAAGGTTGTAACCAAGAAAAACATCCATGGAAAGAAAGTCATTGATATTAGAGGACTAGAAACATGTGCTCCCTGCAGGGCTAAGTATAGCCCAGATCATGGTGCAGAGAAGCAAGTGGAGCCCAGATGTCAGCTGGGCTACTCCAGTCCTCTACAAGGAAAAGTATTTACCATTCCACCTAATGAATAATGTGGCACTTGGCATTGTCCAGAATATTCTGAGCAGTCAAAGAGGCTGGTGGCATTTGCATTTTTCCAAAGTCAATCAGATAAGTTCCTTTGGCCTGTAACTCAATTGCAAAGAATGAGATAGACAGATGCTAGGGCTTTTTCAAGTTGCAAGCTAGACTCCAAAATTTATGTTGGGGATTAGCTGCCCACTTATTAAACACAACTTTTGCTTTCCCACCCTGGCTTACAATAGGTGAATCATTATTTATTTTAATAGGAACATCAAGGACCGTTAGCAGGTACATTAAAAGTTAATGGGGGTCATCTTCCCCTTAGTCAGAAATACTCCTCCACCAAGCTACAAAAGAAAATATTGGCTGACAATAGTTCCTAAATAGCCAAGTTCAGGTTGATACCTCTGTAACATTCCCAGAAAGCATGGAGTGGCGGGGGGAGGGAAGGGGCAGATTCCTTTTCTTTATTTTTTTAATTTTTATTGTGAACAAAATGAATTATGAGTCTTTCACAGTAATATTTAAGGTACATAGTGACATTGAGTTAGGGGCATTCCCACCACCATGTTGTCCTCCCTCCACCCCTGTTCCCAGCATGCATCCCATATCTCCCTCCTTTGCCCCCAGACTGCTAGTGTAACTAGTCCCTTCTGTATATAGCTTGTTGTAGATTGGGTATCAATTCTGTTGTCGTTGACTTTGGGTTTGGTGTTTAAGTCTGATTATTTTTTATTTCTACTCAATGATCATATGACTGTTTGGTCCTGGTAACATCCATTTTCCCTCTTCAATTTATGAAGCAGAACAAAATGATTCAAGTTTTCAGGGTTGTTATTTGGTTGTTTTGTTTTGTTTGTTTTGTGGCTGGTGTGCTTTTTGTAGTTGCTAGTTTTGGGGGGGTTGTTTGTTTGTTGTTTTTTGTTTGTTGATTGTTTATTTTTCTTTTTACTTTTTTACTTTTGAATTGATATTTATAATCTCTAGACTGACTCCTTCCAATTTTTTTCTTTTTCCTTTCTTTTTTTTCAAACAGATTTCTTTTCTGCATGACCTATAGCAGCACACCGAATTTGTTTCATATCTATAAATTCTGAACCACACATGGTCCAGTGTTGGTCCAGATGACCAAACATGGTCCCACCATACCTCAATATCTTATAGTATGGTCAGCTTAGTAGTATAAATAAAAATCTGATGGGAAAGTTACAGAGAAATCTACTCACTAAGCCGAAGCAATAATGCAGAAAACTCAACTAGCAACAACTACAGCCCAGAAAATCCTTAGATAATGACTTTGGTAACACCATGGAAACAATTCTTTCATATTGACCCATGTTGATATACATTTTGATATTCCATTTGTCTTTGTGATGTGACAAGCAATATAAAATAAGTTTGTTTGTGCCTATATGCAGGCACTCTATGGTGTTGTGTGGGAGAAGTAGATACTGGTGAAGGGAAGGTCACAAGCATGGTAGGTTGGTGTTTGAATATGTAATGCCTAAAATTATCATGCTATGAACAACTTGGTAAATTAAGGGGGAAAATTAAAGAGGGCATCAAGAGTTATCAAGTACATTAAGGACAAATGTTGGAACATTTAAAGAGCTGTGATATTAGGCTGTCAGACAAACAGCAAGCATCTTTAATGAATAGGTCAGGATAATCTATCCAGCCTTGGTACGCATATCCTCATTGCATAAGCTAAAACTACCATTGAAGTCATAGTAATCTCTGGAGATTTGCCTTGCAATGATGACCCAGATTCAATATCCAGCACCCTATCTGGTGCCCTCACACTGCCAGAAATAAATTCCTGAGTGCAGAACCAAGAGTAGGCCCTGGGCATCTTTGAATGTGGCCTCAAAACCAAACAGAAGAGTGGGGGAGGGGGTTCTTATTATGACTGAAACTCAACTACAATCATGTTTGTAATCACGGTGTTTAAATAAAGAAATTATTTAAAAAAATGACACAGTAATCTCTTAGGTCAACCCTGCCTAGACTCATATTTGTGGCCCTGATGATCTAAACTATGTAGGTTTAACTTGTTTTACCCAGAGGACTATCCTAACCATAGAATTTTTATTAAAGGGATAGTTTCCCACAAGTCCAAGCCTGTAGGTTTCTTTATTGCAGTATTTTTGGTCCAGTACACTGGCCCCCCACTCCAGTTTCACCGTTTTCACTGTTATGGTTAGCTCTGGAATGTGCATGTGGCAGACAAAATGGTAGGAGTGATGAGGGCCTCAGAAGGCTAGGGGATAACTCGACAACAGGGAGGCCAGAAGGAATGAGTAACATGGCAGCAGAAGGTAATGAACAAAGATCCATTAGAAGTATGATTATGGCTCTTTGCCACCCGCTACCCTTCTCCATTTCATTGGTTTCTTTTCTCCTATTATGTGTGCCTGCATGGAAACATCCAGAAACCAGACTGCATGTCAGTCAAATTGCATGTCCCCAATGGATCTCCTTGTATGATATGGATCATCTTTCAACCTCATTTGGGAGAGAGGGTTTTTGCTGTCTTTCATCTTTAAGTCAACATAGGATGCATCCTCCTGGTGCTGGTTCTTTGGAAATAGACAAGACAATATTCCTTGTCTTTGATCATATTCCTGAAATAAATCCTGGGGTGAGTATATTTATCTTTTATTATTAAGGAAGAACTTTCAGGCATCCTTCATCACAAGGATTAGGAAAAGGCTAACAAAGGCCAGCCCTCAGGCAGAAATGTTCAACTCCTAATAGATTGTTGCAGGGTTAGATGTACCCAGAGTTATTCTGAGCAGATATTCCAAAGGAGTTGCTGACTCAAAGCCACAGAGGCACTTTCTGAGCTCTTGTGAGCACAAATGAATCTAAACCTGCCTGGAAAGTCCTAAGAAGTTGGAGTCAGACTCAAACCATAGAAGAAAGGGTAGAGAATCTGGCTGTGGGTTTTGCACCAATCCTGTCAGTACTACTTGGTTATAAAAAGTTCGGGCACATAAAATTTTCTCTGCAACTCCTGATATCTGTTTTTATGTCACCATGCACATAACTGCCACCATCCTGCCAAGACCAGGTCAGTCCTGCGACTGCCATCTCTTTTCTGCAGAAGGTAGACCCTTCATCTAACTACATCTTGACACCATGATTGATCTTAGCAGCTACTTGTTAGTATATAACACTTCTGGTACACATCACATTACTTCGTGGCACTTCCAGTATCCATCAAACTAAAATATCTGTCTCAGCTATTGTGTGGTGCTTCTCTTTATTGATGTAGGGATCACTGGATATTTAATTTGACATTTATTTTTGTATTGTTATGGTATTTCAATTACCTTTCTCATGTCCTCTCTCAAACTGAGGTTGATAGCCACTAGAAGGACTCTGCCGATTTTCAGCATATTTTAATTTTTTTCCTTATTCTTTATCCCATTCTACTGCTTTTCTTTCCCTCAAACAAAACCACATAACTTGATTTATCTAGCTTAGCCTCTCAAATAGAGGGAGAAACAAAGGAGGGCACCAGGACCAAACAGATGTATGATCACTGATAGTAAGCTAGACAAAGAGAGGACCACCTTCTCTAGCAGCCCGGGAGGGTGATGGTGGGGGATATGGGTTGCAGAAAGGGAATGGGGAAGCAGGAAGGACAAATTTGATGGTGGGTATTCCCCTGATTCAATGTTAATATGTACCTAAAATACTAATGTGAAAGATATGTAAGCCACTATGATCAAAATAAAAATAAAAAAATATCTGTCTCAGAGATTGTGCTTTGGAAAATAACAATAATATAGCATCAGACCATGGCCAACATCCTGGACACCAGGAAGAAGCTTCTTATAGGAAGTTTGATTCCGTCTCCTTGAACCCTAGCTAAGTTCTGGTTAGAGGTGGAAAGATGAGCAGCATCCATTGATCCTGCTTTGTCCAACTGCAAAAACATGTGTTGAGGAAGGGCAGCTCATGACACATCCATTTCTTTTGTTATTTTTATTTAAATGCCTTGATTACAAACATGATTGTAGTTGGGTTTCAGTCATATAAAGAACATTCACCTTCACCAGTGCAACATTCCCATCATCAATGCCCAAAAAATCCATTTCTTAGATTGAAGAACACTGGCTTGGGAAGAAGAAATAAGTTGCCACAGAGTCAGCACTAGATGGTGACAGACTAATGCTTCCATCTTAATCACAACCAAAACCATGGTGTTCCTGTCCCAACAGAAAC
The DNA here is from genome assembly GCA_004027635.1 of Crocidura indochinensis. Classification (NCBI taxonomy): domain Eukaryota; kingdom Metazoa; phylum Chordata; class Mammalia; order Eulipotyphla; family Soricidae; genus Crocidura; species Crocidura indochinensis. The sequence continues at coordinate 9,815 of PVKC010010225.1, forward strand.
TCCATGCATTCCCAGATTATAAAAAAATTGAGAGCCACATGTTACAGGAAAGAAAAGTTGAGGTGCTCTTGGTAGCTCTTTTGTTTGGAAGATATGAGCTTGTCATTAGATATATTCTCTCATGTTACTCTTTTCCTCTTAAACACACACACACACACACACACACACACACACACACACACACACACACCCTACTCTCCACCTTGATCTCTTAGCAATACAAGATAAACTCAGATAGGTACAAAATGTGTTTGCTCAGCACATCTCATAAATGCCTAAGCCTATAAAACAAGTTTAAAAAATTTTTCAAAAATGTTGGAATGAGATCACAGTAGGTAATGTGCTTGCCTTGCATGATACTGACCTAGGTTTGATCCTCCAGCATCCTATATGGCCCCCTGAGTAATTTCTGAGTACAGAGTCAGGAGTAACCCCTGAATGCCACCAGGTGTGACCTCAAAAAGAACAAAAATAAAAACAATAAAAGATGACAAAGACTTCCATGTTTCATTAGAATATAAATTACTACAACTTACAGAAAACTGTGTGTGGTCTGTGTTACAAATATCTCTCTAGTCTAATTTTTCAAAGTCCTAAATTTTGGTAAGCTAAGTCCAGAAAACAATCTAAGGCATAGACAAATTGAGACGTAATATTTTTACTGGACAGTTGGGAGCTGTAGAATGATAGGTAAAAAATGACCGCTTCTAGAAACTTCTGAAATGACACCTCTATGATAAATGTTTAATAAAAATCATGTCAATGTTAAAAATTGATTAGTATTAGCTGACCTTATACCTCTAACTCTACTGTTTTTAATAATGTTTAAAATATTTTCATTGGAGCAATAAAATCCATGAAAAACCTTCATTTTGATAAATGGCAAAAGAAGAAATCATAGAAGATTCTGGCACCTGTTTCTTACACACTATGACAATGACACCTCTATCTGTGAAAATTAAAAACCACAATATTAGTGCTAAGCAATTCCATTCATTAAGAGTCTTGCATTGATTAAGAAACAAAGTGGGTAGGAGTTGGAGAGATAGGCTATTTGCCTTACAAACAACTGGGTTGTGTTGAAACCTCAGCATTCCATACATCCCCCAACCCAAACACCACCAGGAGTAACTTCTGATTACAGAGTCAGAAGTAAGCCTTGAGAATCACCAGGTGTGGCATAAAAATAAACAAAACACAAACAAGAAACTACATTTTTAAAAAATTTATCAAGAAGATATGAAAACAGTTGTTGAATTTCAACTATTTGAGCAAAGCCTATTTGGTTTATTGTTTTTAGTGAATTAAAATATTTTTTTATTTAAAGACATATGAGAGATATGTGAAAAAACAGAATCTTCTATTTAAGCATCATGATTACAAACATGTTTGTAGTTGGGTTTCAGTCATAAAAAGAACACCCTATATCACCAGTGTGACATTCCCAACACCAATGACCCCATCTTCCTCCTTTCCCATCCCATCCATCTGTAGTTGAGACAGGCATTCTACTTCTCTCACTCTTTAACATTGTCATGATAGTTGTTAGTGTAGTTATTTCTCTAACTGCACTCACCACTCTTTGTGGTGAGTTTCATATCATGAGCTGGTTCTTCTAGCCCTCAACTCTACTGTCTCTGGACATTTTTATAATAATGTCATTTATTTTCCTTAAAACCCATAGATGAGTGAGACTATTCTGTGTCTATCTCTCTCCCTCTGACTTATTTTACTCAGCATAATAGATTCCATGTACATCCATGTGTAGGAACATCTCATCACTTCATCTCTCCTGACAGCTGCATAATATTCCACTGTGATTATGTACAGTTTCGTCAACCATTCATCTGTTGTTGGGTATCTTGGTTGTTTTCATATTATGGTTATTGCAAATTGTGCTGCAATGCATTTTTGTATTACATTTTTGTGTTCATAGAGAATAACCCTAGGAGTAGCTGATAGAATTTTCTGATTTCATAAATGTTAATCAGACCTCATGAAGTTTTGACTTGAGGGAGGAAAATATAATCTCAATTACCAGTTCTAAGCCAGTTCATCCACCAACAAATCCACTCACTGCCACTTCTCTGAGTGGTCTGTACCACTCAGAAGATCCAGTAGTTCAACCCCTCTGGTTGAAGTAGTTCTTGGCCAGAGACATATTATTACATAAAAGAAAGGAAGGAACAAAAGTACTGACAAAAAACATTGCTTTATAAACAAAGGTATAGAAAACTGTTGACCAGGTCAACAAGAGCAGCCACAGTCCACAGAGCTCAACTCAATCAAGACTCACATTTTGTGCTTTCATTTGCACTTGGCAAGCTGGAATTCACAACATTCAAATTTGTCTACACCTCTATGCATTTTCAACTCTTCAGGAAGCATGAAAGAAAAATTCTCCACTTATATAAATTGTTGACCCTCGATAATTTAAGGTGAAAAGCAGCATGGTCTCACTAAAGGTATCTATCATTTTCACGAATACATACACTCTGCTTACTATTTTATCTGCCGTTTGCTCTAAGTCACAAAAGTATAGAGACTTTATATGGCTTCTCTTCACTGAGATGGAAATTCTTGCTTTTAAAAATATAACATTATGTCAGAAATCTCCTGAGACAATAGGCAATATACTTGCCAGGAGGATCATGATTTTATTAACATATTGTGATGGGCATAGTATAAAGAATGCAAATCTCAAAGAGAGTTCTTTGAACTTGACAAATGTCCTCTTTCTTTTTTTTTAAGATACCAAATCAAATAGTATTTTTAAGTTCAGCCATGATTTGAAAGCAGGGAGAGCAAGGGGAGTGTTATCTTTCAAAGAAATGATAACTGACAGTGAATTCGCTTTGGCTTACTGTAACACATTATTAGAGTTTTCTTTGCCAAGTGATATAACCAAATAATCATTTGAGAAATAATCAACCTTCAGACTGACACGCCTGCTTAGAAATGATGAGAGCTGCTATGAGAAATTGGTAGACAGTTGGAATGATCTCCAGAAGGGTAACAGAGTTTGTCTGTGTATACATATATATATACAACATACCCACAATATTATTCATCTCCAAGAAAGAAAGCACTGCCATTTGCTATGCTTCGGGGCATTATTCTAAGTGTCTAAACCAGACAGAGCAAGACAAATATTATATCAAATCACTTAAATGTGAAATCTGAAAAAAGTCAAATTTGCGAAAATAGAATAGAATTGGGGAGATGCGAAGGTACAAATTTGCAACTAGAAGATGAATAAGATTTGGAAAATGCGTGCACAGAGCAGTGATTACAGGCAGCAGGACTCTTATATAATTCACAGTTGCTAAGAGATAGATTTAAATGCTCTCACTCCCCCCAAAATAAATGACAAGTATTTGGCATGATGGAGGTATTAACAAATGCTCTTAACAGTGATCATCCAATTACAATATAGAAATGCAGCAAATTATTACATTATATACCTAAACCATATAAAATGTCAAATTATCTAAATTAAAAATACAATGAACACCAAAGCTTTATGTGGAATCACTTCCTCATACATGGGTTATGTTCTTCCCAAGAGAACCTCTTATTCTAAAAACTTGTTAGATGACAGGACATTTACTGGACTTACTTTTCTTCCTGTCTTTTCCTCTTTCTCAGACCAATCTGAAGTCATACGATTTTTCAAAATTGACTTTGCTTTATTTATATTTTTAATTACCTTGCCGGAGTTCAGTGAGTCTTTTAAAAATACATATGCTCATTAATCTTTGAGATTAAAAACATAAATCTGGACATTAACTGTGTAGTACCACATCAACCAGAAAAACGCCTAATGCCATTTAATAATATTAACAGCACTCTAAAATGATCAGCTCTAGTCCAATGTATGTCAAAAGCTGACAAGGAAAATAAAGCTGAAAAAGCTCCATGCAGTCGTTGTATTCCCAGAAGAGCAGCAAATGACACGTCTTTAAATAAATAACAGTCAGAATAAGGACCTGCTATTGCAAATTACAATATCAAGGATGCAGTCGAAGGAAGTGAATGCTCTAACGGTTTATATATTAAAGCAGAAGTAAGAACTTCAAGTAGCACTCATTATCTTATCTGGCTTAACTGGCTCACAATTACCAAGCCAACCTGCAGAAAAACCTCAGCTAAGTTCACTCATAAATTTATTGCTGTTTGCAGGAAATATCCAACCAGGCACCTAGAAATACTTTTAGTTTTCTGTAGGTTTACATGGCAGGATTACAGATCACTGTCCCTTCTTTTGAGGTTCTCGTTTAACTAGCTTTGAAAAACAAAACAAGCAGACAAAAAATCTTGAAAACATAACAGAGAAATCACCTGCATGTGTGTTGAAAATACATATTTTTATAATTAATTCTTCATTTGGTCCTGGTATGCAGTGTGTGAAACACACCAGTGTAGGGACTGTCCCAGTGCTGGGTGTGAAGATGGATATGCATATAAGGAAACAGAGATTCTTATGCTCCTGGGTCAGCCATAAACTGGTACTGATACTTGTTCGTTGTTTTATTTTGTTTTGTTTTGTGGGTCACACCCAGTGGTGCTCAGGGGTTATTTCTGGCTCTGAGCTTAGAAATTGCTCCTGGCAGGCACATGGGACCATATGGGATGCTGGGTATCCAACCACCATCCGTCCTGGATTGGCTGCATGCAAGGCAAACACCCTACCACTGTGTTATCTCTCCAGCCCCAGGTACTGATCCTTTAAGGGTGAAAACATCCATTACCAGAGGCCCTTGTAATGCTATTTGGGGCAGTTGGCAGATGGGTAGATAAAGGCTGAAGTGCTACAGGGCTAGGAGGTTCTGTCACTCCTGCTGGATGGTAGATGCCTGATTGCTGGAGAAACTATTTGCAAAATTCTTGGCTCCTGCTGTCTTGCCCTCTCTCCTACTGGTCCAGACATAATAGTAACACACCAGACCCCGGAATTTCTTTCTCTTTTTCATTTTTTTTTAGTTTAAAACAATTTTATAACTACATCAACAACTATCATGACAATGGTAATGAGTGAGAGAAATAGAATAGAATTCCTGTCTCTAAAACAGACAGGGGATGGAGGAGTTGGGAGATGAGGGGCACTGGTGGAGGGAAAATGGCACTGGTGAAGAAGGGGGGTGTTCTTTTTTATGACTGAAACCCATCTACAAACATTTTTGCAATCATGGTGCTTAAATAGAGATTTTATTTGGTTTCTTTGGCCCACACTCGGTGACACTCAGGGGTTACTCCTGGCTATGCACTCAGAAATCGCTCTTGGCTTGGGAGACCCTAGGGGATGCCAGAGGTTGAACCGAGGTTCCTCCTAGGTCAGCAGCATGCAAGGCAAGCACCCTACTGCTACACTACCACTCTGGTCCTAAAGATATCATTTTTAAAAATAAGAAACTTTAAGGGGCAAAAGGGGCCAGAGCAATAATATAGTGGGTAGTGCACTGGCCTTGCACATGGCTGCTTCAGGCTTAATTCTCAGACCCTAAAGATACCCAGGAGTGAACCCTAAGCTCAGCACTGATGAATGTGGCATTAAATTTTTTAATTGTTGAGGGGTCCAGGATATAGCATGGAGGTAAGGCCTTTGCCTTTCTTGCAAAAGGTCATTGGTTCGAATCCCAGTGCCCCATATGGTCCCCCGTGCCTGCCAGGAGCAATTTCTGAGCGTGGAGCCAGGAGTAACCCCTGAGCACTGCCAGGTGTTACCCAAAAACCAAAAAAAAAAAATTTTTTTTAATTGTCAGGGGCAGAAGGTACATATATGACTGAAGGAAAAAGGTGCACCTGGGAAGTGGGGATATTAATGGAATTGGTTGGTACTTCTGCTGTGGAGACAGCCTCATTTGATGTGCTTGTGTATTGTGTGAGTGTTTAAAAATTTTCAAAAAAGAGTTTACAGTACTCTAAGTAAAATATTCCAAAGAAAAAAATAAAACATTTTTATTATTTGGGGGTTTCTTTGTTTTATTTCTTTTGGAGGGGTCACACCCAGCAGTGCTCAGGGGATACTCCTGGCTCCATGCTCAGAAATTGCTCCTGGCAGGCACGGAGGACCATATGGGATGCTGGGATTTGAGCCGATGAACTTCTGCATGAAAGCCAAATGCCTTACCTCCATGCTATCTCTCCGGCCCCTGTTTTATTTCTTAATAAATATCTTTATTGAAGCACCATGATTACAAGAATGTTTGTAGTTGGGTTTTAGTTACAAAAAAAAATAAACAGTCCCCTTCACCAGTGCAACATTCTCACCACCAATGCCCTCCATTTTCCTCCTCCTCTTCCTTAGGATTTCTCCCTCAGGAATAATACATTAGGCCCCACATCAGAAACCCCAACCTTCCCTTGATTTAGTCCTGTAGGGAGACTTTCCATCCCTCCAGTTTCTTTTACTCAGTCATTTCACTTGGTACTAATCTGCTCTTGACATCTCCCTTCCCTCTGGCACCAAAAGCACAAATGCAGGACTCCTATGAGCATGTTCCTGTGAGCCACCCCATGCCAAGCATGGCTGCTGCTGTGAGAACCACACACAGTAGAAGAGATGGAGCATGTGAAATATTGGTTCGTCAACCGTCTCTGACCTTTCAGAAGATGGCTACGTGAGGCTCTGCAAAACACATGCTGGTCCCTGCTTGCTTGAGGGCCTCTGTGACACATGTCTTGGCCAATTACCTCCCACTCTTCCTTAGGAAACTAGTTTCATTACTCATTGCCAAGACCAGCCTTCCCTGTTGGGGTCAAGGCCTTCAATGAGATGTGCTAAAGCCAACCACTGTTCCTTCTCAGCTCCCATCAGGCCCGTCATTTCCCATTCTGCATGTGATTACTTTAATAACACATCTCTCTCCCACGAGATGACAAAGTTCATTAAATCTGTGCTTATTCAGTTCACCACAGTTTCTCTAGTATATGGACTTATACTTAGTAAGGCTCAGTACATATCTGTGCCATAAATAGTCAGCTTTCAGGGAATCACACACATGAAGAAAAACACAGAGATATCAACCCAACTTTTCTCCCCATCAGGCAACGTGTTGAAGATAAGAATCCTGTAAAAGTTAGACAAATGACTCAGTTATGAGCTCTGAGATTTTATGAATTCCAGTTTTGCTCATTATTTTTTTTAAATCTCCCTTCTTGTTTGAGCTGTCCCAGGAGGTTCTGTCTCTCTTTTAGGCAGAGATAAATTTCCTTCTAATTCCATACAGTCTGAAGAAGTTTAAAACCTCCAGTGGCTTTCAGTAGGAATAAATCTTGTTTTTAATCCATGAATTTTTAATCTGCCCCTGAATCCTTTTAGCCAAATCCTACCAGAGTCCTGACATAGAGATCTCTGAACCTGTGACTTAGGAATGTCTCTCTCTCTATCTCTCTCTCTTTTTACTAGCAGGTAATGTATTCTTGAGTACCTGTTTGCTAACCAAATCCCAGTCTTGCTACCAGAAGAAGAAGAAGAAGAAGAGGAGGAGATGGGGCCGGGCGGTGGCGCTGGAGATAAGGTGCCTGCGCTAACCTTGGACGGACCGCAGTTCGATCCGCCGGTTCCCCATATGGTCCCCGTGCCTGCCAGAAGCGACTTCTGAGTGAATAGCCAGGAGTAACCCCTGAGCGTCACCGGGTGTGGCCCCAAAAAACCAAAAAAAGAAAAAAAAAAAAGAAGACCCCACCAATAGCCCCTTTCCACAGGCAGAAAGAAGGTGCCAGATACATTTAGTCCACTTTTTCCTAGTTTTTCAAAGATGTGAAAGGGAGAAATTCACATACATAATGTAATTCTGAATACAGTGGACTGAAAGCAGCGAGAAGATGCTCCATGGTCTGCTGGTTTCTTTTTAGCCTTATATATAACTCGTCCACTCTTTCTGATAAAAACATGGTGATGATATCACACCATTGAGGAGATGACATGAGGAAATGTCTGCAGAGCACAACCTTCAGCAATACAAATAACACAAATGGGGACCAGAGAATGCACAAAAGTAGTAGGGTGTTTGCCTTGCATGCAGTCAATCTATAACAGATGGTGGTTCAAATCCTGGCATCCCATATGGTTCACCGTGCCTGCCAGGAGAGATTTCTGAACACAGAGCCTGGAGTAACCCCTGAGCGCTGCCAGGGGTTTTTCCCCTCAAAAAATAAAATGACACAAGTGACATGGCAGCCATTATCACTCAACTTGTCATAAATAGAGGCAATGACTGAATCACAATTCACTCCCCAGTAGTAAAACAGGAAGTCCACTGCTTTCCTTCCAGAGTCGTCTTCTCTGGCTTTCTCCTGTTCTAGTCAAGAGATGAGCCTTCGTGAAATTTTTACTGTTGACTAAAAGCAAACTTCTATTTCAGTTTCTAATAACCTTTCTGTAGTTTTCCTTCTAATTACATTCTAGCTCCCAGATCTGAGTGAATCTGTGTACTGTGGTCTTCCACCATATACCCCATAATCCAACCCCAGTCTCCAGACTAATCTTCAACATCAAAATGGTCCATTTAATAAGCCAACCACTACCCATTCTATTAGCAAAGGCACCATTAACTTTTAAGATTCAGCCACGCTTCCTTATCTTACAAATCAAGTGAGCAGAGAGCATATGCTCTTTCTTCAATGGAAGGCTCATGCCATCTTTGATATGTTTTTTATTTCCAGTTCTTACACTATTGATTTTTCTGTATAAAACGCACATCACTACAGTTTGCATCACTTACAGCTCGTTTCTAGAAGGATTTCTAAGTTTAAAAGTTTAGTTTCCTTTTTAGTTCTCTTTAAATTTTTATGCCTTACTTTTATATGGATTCTTTTTTCTTTTAAGTATTTCATTCGTTTTTTTTACTTTTGTCTTGATTTGGGGACCATACCCAGGTGCACTCAAAATTCATCCTGGCAGTGCTCAGGGGACCCATGTTGGCTGTATGCATGGCAAGTGCCATAACCCATGTATTATCTTCCTAGCTCCAAGTTTTATTTTCCCTATATGCCTCCTTGGGAAATCTCAGCTCACTTATGATAAATGATTAGCTCCATCAATGACTTGAGAAATCACTACTCAAATATAAATTCCAACTTTAACTAGTGGATCACTACAATTTTAATCATGGGCAGGTATCACTCTTTTAACTACAAATCTATAAACTTTATGATATATTCTGTCTTCATGTTATTCTTAATGCTACAATAAAATCACTGGGTTATACCCAGTAAGAAAAAAAAGCACAAATTATGGCATGTAATCAGGCATGTAATAATGTCTAAATTATGGAGAAAAAGAGGGGTGTGAGATCTTTCATTCAGTCTATCTAGTCAAGAATAGGGTCTGTTATTGTGTTTTTGCTTTCTTGGTAGACATTTTGTTTATTTCTTTTTGGGGAGTCACACCCAGCAATGCTCAGGGGTTACTCCTGGCTCTATGCTCAGAAATAGCCCCTGGCAGCACTCGAGACCATATGGGATGCCGGGATTAGAACCACCATCCTTCAGCATGGAAGGCAAATGCCTTACCTCCATGCTATATCGCCGCTCCCACTTTGTTTATTTCTATTAATTTCTTTGTGCATAGATTTTTGCATTAGAATTGAAGTCTTTTAATGATATATGTGCGAGTAGATTTACTTGAAAATGTGACTTATTGATGTCCTTATAATTCTGATAATTTTCTGAGTGATGTTTTCTAATAGTTTCTCTTGTATTTTCCAGAAATATTTTATTTTCTACTCCAACACATCTTTATAGCTCTTGATGTCCTTTTTTATTTTTGTTTTTGGGTCACACCTGGCTGCGCTCAGGGGTTATTCTTGCCTTTGCTCTCAGAAATGGCTCCTGGCAGGCACAGGAGACCATATGGATGCCAGGATTTGAACCACCATCTCTCCTGGATTAGTTGAATGCAAGGCAAACATCCTACCACTGTGCTATCTCTTCAGCCCCCAAGCTCTTGATGTCATTTTATAAACTAGCCATTAGAGTGCAATAAGAAATATACCACAGGGGGCCGGGCGGTGGCACTGGAGATAAGGTGCCTGGGCTAACCTAGGAGGACCGCGGTTAGATCCCCCGGTTCCCCATATGGTCCCCTGTGCCTGCCAGGAGCTACTTCTGAGCGAATAGCCAGGAGTAACCCCTGAGCGTCACCGGGTGTGGCCCAAAAACCAAAAAAAGAAAAAAAAGAAAAAAAAAAGAAATATACCATAGCACACAACTATGGTACATCGAGGCACCACACTTTCTGCATATAGTGTGGAAGCATGCAGTGTTGTTTTCTTAGGTATTAGGCTGCCTTCCAGGATGGCTTCTCCCTTTAAATATCAATTTTGGAAAAACTTTATATAAGTTTACTTCTATATTTACTTATGTATTTATGTGTTCATTCATTTATTATGAATGGAAATTAAGTTTTACCAGATGACTATTAAGATTCTATGAAGAAAATTATGAATTATTTTTTGGGGGTGAGTCACACCCAGCAGCGCTCAGGTGTTATTCCTGGTTCTACACTCAAAAATCACCCCTGGCAGGCTCAGGGGATCATATGGGATGCTGGGATTCGAACCACCATCCTTCTGCATGCAAGACAAATACCCTACCTCCAGCTATCTCTTTGACCCCAAATCATAAATGTTTTATCTTTTTATGTTTCATTATAAGAAAATCTTTTTAACAAATACTGTGTATGAATATTCATTACTTAAATAGAGATGCTAGCATTAGGAGGGAGTGATCTAAAGATATCATTTTTCCTACTCAATAATCTGTGTCAGTCTTTGGTAATAGTTTTATACTCTCTCCTCAAAAACATATAGAATATTTTCACTTATTCTTACTCTGTGTTCTAGCTCAATTTCAATGCTATAATTCCTTTTAGTAGTTTGGTAAGTTTCTCCCTCCCTTTATAATGATCCTTTGTATTTTTAAGTATCAAACTGACATTTTTTTTTCATTTATTTCTTCTAAGAAAATATATTGATTTACTATAGAAATATTGCATATGCACACCACACATTATTTTTTCAATCAGAATGTTCACTTTATGATCATGACCAGTATGTATACACACATATATACACATCTATGCATCTACTTGGAAAATGGACATTTTTATTACTCTTTCTGGAGATCCATTTCCACTTATTGTTGGAACTAACTGTCCTGGGACAAGATGGCACTGCTATCACTTGGTTCACCCATTTCTACATTGTACCTGCTCTTTGTCTGCTCCCTGTGTCTCACTGCTTTCCTTCCAAAGTGAAGGGCATCCTGGGCTAAGTCAATACCAGTTCTTTTTCTACCCTCCTCCTGCTCTCTTCACATCATATCTGAAAAGACCCAAATGTTTCAAAAAAAAAAAAAAACTCCTTCAGGAATTCTGACTCTTTTCTCAGATTTGATCATAAAAAGAAGATTCTATTGTTTCACACACTTGTTCAGGTTTTTAGTTATGAGAAGATGGAATCTCAGTCAGTCAATCATTTTCAAATCAAATCTCTACTTCACTTTTTCAGACTGTCTCTGTATGTTGTAGTGCTAAAATCAATTTCAGGGTTTTTGCAAACATAAAAATAATCAAAATTTTGTTTCAGAAAAGGATGAAGCATTTAGGCAAGAGACAACAACCATGTGATCAAATAACCAAACCCACTTCCCTTCCAGATCTTTGTGTTTGCATAGACTCAATAACATCCATATACATTCAGGGCCAAGAGCTTAAAGAAAGGAGCAAAAATGAAGCATATTTTTCAATTAAATGAAAAGTGTAGGTTGGTTGGTTGTATACAGTCATCAAATCTTACTAAATTTCCTATACAACCCCCCCCCCAAAATGGTTATTTCTCAGAAACTAATCCATCTCTTAGTCACTGCAAGGAGGCTCTCTCCACTTACTTTTCCTTAGGCAAGGCTCTCAACATCAAGAATTCTGAAATCGCACCTGTAGACATGTAATACTAATTTCATGAGATATCTTTACAAAGGTAAAGCAGAGATGGCTAAGACAAATTCAGCAAATGGGGAGGTGTTGATGCATTTTATAGACTGGCAACACGATTTTAAAGTTTCTTGACCCATAACAGAAATTAGTAATAACTTGCTAGGAACAAATGCATTAATCAGACTTCCACCACAGCCAAGTAGACCCTGTCCACCTCAGCTGTTCGCTGTAGAGCATGGCTTTGCTGACTAATAGGCCAGAATTTTTCTGGTCTCTCCCACTCTGTAATAGAGTCAGAAGGAGACCCACTACATTCCTCCCAAGTGCAAAAGAATAGAATGTTCTGACCCTTGGCACCTAGTGAAGGAAGGTATAAAATGAGTTTATAGCTTTCTCACATATTGCAAAGATTACTCAACCCAAGCTCAATATTTGTTAGATTACTAAGGGTAAAAACATAGCTGACAGAAATAAACATGAACACTGACTCTGTTAGCCTAAGAAATCAAAATTACTAAGTCATAAAGCTGGGAAGTTGGGGGTGTTTAAACATACCAAATTCTGATTTTTTTTTTTTTTGTGGTTTTTGGTCCACACCTGGCGATGCTCAGGGGATACTCCTGGCTATCTGCTCAGAAATAGCTCCTGGCAGGCACGGGGGACCTTATGGGACACTGGGATTCGAACCAACCACCTTTGGTCCTGGATCGGCTGCTTGCAAGAGATAGCCACTGTGCTATCTCTCCGGGCCCCATATTCTGATATTTTTTTCTTTATGAAGGAATACACTACTTATGAAGCTTCTAATTTTCTAACACATTACTTTTTTAGTAAACTAAAAATTTCCAGAAACCCAGTATAATAATATTCATGAGAAATTCTAATTATACTGTAAACTACCAAGTTCGTTAGAAGCTATTTTTCAAGTGTAAGAATTCAATTTGATTTTTTTATTTTATTTTGATCATAGTGGCTTACATATTTTTTACACTAGTATTTTAGGTACATATTAACATTGAATCAGGGGAATACCACCACCAAGTTTGTCCTCCCCTCCTTCCCCATTCAAATTTGATTTTTAAATCACTAATCAATTTTGAATTCTCTGTAATTTTCACCTCAGACCCAAAACCCCTTTTCTCCAATACTTTTTTTGAAAAGTATATTACATTGCCAACTTTTTTGGTTTTGGGGTCACACCTGGCAGCGCTCAGGGCATTATTCCTGGCTCTATGCTTAGAAATCACTCCTGGCAGGCTTGGGGGACTATATGGGATGCCGGGATTTGAACCACCGTCCTGCATACATAGAAAATTCTCTACCTCCTTGCTATCTCTCTGGCTCCACATTGCCAACTTTTAAACATGATAACTAGAGTCCATTTCAATTTTCCCACTTTTTTCTAAGTAGCTATTAAGCCATACTCTTGTCTCCTATCATTCATTTACTTATTGTCTTAAACAATGTGAGTTTCACTAGCATTCTCTTGCCCAGCCCAGCATATTCGTAACTGGTTTCTATGCCTCCAACCTGGTCTCAATTATCTTCTTCTTCTTTTTTTTTTTTTTTTTTTGGTTTTTTTGGGTCACACCCGGCAGTGCTCAGGGTTACTCCTGGCTCTATGCTCAGAAATTGCTCCTGGCAGGCATGGGGGACCATATGGGGCACCGGCATTCGAACCGATGACCTTTTGCATGAAAGGCAAATGCCTTACCTCCATGCTATCTCCCGGGCCCCTCAATTGTCTTCTTTACTCTTATTTAACCTCTCTAGTAATTTCTATTTTCAGTTGCCCAAAGCTTAAATGCCAAAAGTTGACCTTACAACTCTCTATGTCTCACCACTAATATTATTTCCATCATCTTATCATTTTTTCATACTCAAAAATCCTATTGAATTTTAGAGTAGCTGACTCTCACTAGCCTTTCTGATTAAAACATTTTAAGACTCGTGACAAGCTTTTCTGCTTTCAAGTCTGCAAATGTTTTTTTTTTAACATGCTCACCTGTGCAGAGAAAGAGAACAAACTAGAGTGTAAGAGAGCCTATTTAAATGGTTACATTGCTGGCACAGAGACAGACAGATGTTTATATATACATTTATATTTCCGTACACATGTATAAAAATTAGACACAACCATTTTGCAGTTCTATTTATGACTGAAACCCAACTACAATCATGCTTGTAATTAGGATCCTTAAATAAAGATTACATATATATGTACATAGGATGTCCATTTTTAAAATATTTTCTCCAAGGTGTTTCTGGGTATAGGCAGATACTGCAACAGATATCAACCCAGATTCAATCCCCAGAACCCTATATAGTCCCCCAAGGACCATTAGGAGTAATTCCTGAGTTCAGGGGCATAAGTAAGCTTTGAGTACCTCCAGAATGGTCCCAAAACAAAACCAAGCAAAAATTAAGTGTTTACATTTCTAAATATGAAAACAAGTTTCACAAAGGTTAAGAAACTTGCCAACACTAAACTATACAACAAGATAATTTTGAACTTGTGACTATCTTACACCAAACTTTGTTTACGTCATCCATCTGGCTATATCCTATTGATATCATTCCAGTTCCCTCAAGGTAACTGGGCTGGTATTGAAGTTGCAGACCTTTTACACATGGAGAGTCAAATGTATGGCTAAACAGCATCTTAAAAGATCCAAGTTTTCTGTTTTCATTTTTTATTTTTGCTATTGAGTCATGCCCAGCAGTGCTCAGACCTAACACCTGGCTCTGTACTCAGGGATCACTTCTGGTGGTGCCTTGTACAAATGCAGGCAAGTCAAGAACCTTAACCTTGTACTATTTCTCCAACTCAATTTTTTGTGGCTGTTGTTTTCTAGTTTTTGAAGTTACCAGTTTTTTTTTCAGATGAGACTTCTTTCCTCAGGTAGCTACTACCTTCACACCATGAATTCAGGGGAAAATCAATCACACTTATAATGCTTTGTCACATAAGAGAGGAATAAAAGATGTCATTCTGAAATCTATGAGCCCCCTGGCTCAATTCCAACCCATGGTTACATTTCAGAGAGAAATATTACCACGATGCAGAGAATACCATCAAAAGACAGATTTATCCTGATGGGGTGTAACACTGCTTACCACCAGCACAAAAAAATGTGATTGTTTGTTTGGGACTTAAATTATTAAGACCATCCTTCATACTTCCCTCCTCCTTTGGTCAAAGAAGACTTCCAAGGAAAAAGAAAGTCTTTGGTAAGTGGATTGCCATGGATCATTTATATTGAGCAACCAAAGTTAACACCTCAAGGCGTCAGCCCTTAACTTCATTAAATGTAGCTTTGCAATTGTCCAGGGGAAAGTGGGGTTTCAAAACATAAAAAGATTGAGTGGATGGAGTATGATGCTGATTGAATTACCAACGTACTGCAGCATAAAGTACATTAAACATTTAAGGTCTAAGTCATTCCAAGCCAGATCAAATATTAGCTGAGAATGTGAGCAAGCCCTTTAATTATTAAGAATTCTGCCCAAAAAGTAAAGGGGAAAATTCAGGAAGATGAAAAATGACATATACAAACCATTATACAGTCACTGTACTTTAGATTTCCTATGAGTCATTTAGAAGAGGATAACAGGAGAAAGTATATGAATTAGTGTCTGGATCACTTAGTTTCCTATATGGAAAACAATGAAGAAAATAATTTTTCCTTTGTCAATAAGTGTGATGGGCTGTGACTCCAGTTCCCCACAGGGAATAACTGTGCTTTATTGTTTGTGTATGGTGGGAAGGCTCTTTCTGAAGATTTTATATACAACATGTCATTCAGGCAGATGAGAAAGACACTGTGAAGGTGTGAAAGCACCATCTTCATAAAGAATAGCTTTCAGAGAGAGGGAAGTATATAAATATTTGTTCTGCTTTGGACCTTCAGAAGTGATACTGTGCAAGCAAATTATCAGCTAGTCTTAAACTTTTCTGCATGCAAATGGAAATACTGGCACAATCATCCAAAGAAATGTCACTGCCTAATATGGAGCAGTTCCATTGCTGTGGCATTTACCCAAATAGATCCAGTTATTTAGAAATTCAAATGGAGACATTGTGGCTTAGTGATGAAAAACATGTGATGTAATATAGGTCTGGCATAAAGAAGGTAGAGTTAACTAACCTTATTAGGGTTCCCAGGATGCATGGATGAGCCACAGACAACATTGTATTTCTTTCTTTTTTT
>PVKC010010226.1:0-25967 GCA_004027635.1 Crocidura indochinensis
TTTTTTTTTGTTTTGTTTTGTTTTTGGGCCACACTCGGCGGTGCTCAGGGGTCACACCTCGCTGTCTGCTCAGAAATAGCTCCTGGCAGGCACGGGGGACCATAAGGGACAACGGGATTCGAACCAACCACCTTTGGTCCTGGATCGGCTGCTTGCACGGCAATTGCCACTGTGCTATCTCTCCGGGCCCTGCTGATTTCATTTTTAAATACAGGTTTTCCTCAACTACCTGAAAATAGAATGCTCAAATGTTAATATTATCAATTTATATGGAAAAAATTAAGCATTCTCAGACTAAAGAAAAAAATTACCAAATCACTCCAAAAAGGAGCATTTACTTTGGATAGAAAGGAAAACGTTTATAGGTTATCAAAACATAGACTCAACAAATGCCAAATATTTTCAAAAATGCTAACTTCCAAAGCATCTTATAAGATTTATCAGAAATCCTTCACTATTGTTTTAAATGAAGTTTTAGGGGGGTGGGAGAAATGGCTAGGTTAGGGCACTTGCTTGGCATGTGGCAGATCTGGGTTCAACCCTTGGCATTCTACATGGTCCCTCAAGCACTGTCCAGAGTAATTCCTGAGTGCAAAGCCAGGAGATACCTTCAACCATCAACAGTTGTGGCTTCAAAATCACCCTCAAATAATGAATTTTTAAATTTTTTTTAATAAGGAAGTACAGAAACATTATAGAGAAGTGTGGTATATACACACACATATATGCAATATATTCATGCTATATCTGCAATAGATATACATTAAACATTATATATTTAACCAAGAAAAGGAACACAATTCTGCCAAACTTTTAGATCAAAGACTACATTACGGTTACTAATAATAGTTACTGAAAAACAATGGATAAGGATGGGCAGGCAAATCTGGTAAAAGGAATATAGTGTGGCAATTATCGTTTGCATGGGAATTTTTAATAATCATTGGGATATCCCTATAAATATTAAGTCTTAAGAGAAATTTACTACTGTATCTAATATGCCTCTGAAAATGAAGAACTTCAAGATTTAAAATTGTTCCACATATATAATCACCAAGACAGAATGAAAATTAAACAAAATTAAAAGTCTACTTTAAGGGTCTGGAACAATAATGCAACAGGTGGGTTGTTTGCTTGCACTGCAAGTAAGCAGACTTGGGTTCGATTCCTAGCATCCCACATAGTCCCATGAGCACCGCCAGGGGATTCAGTACTTCCTGAGTGTGAAGCCAGGAGTAAGCCCTGAGCACTGCTAAATGCGGTCCACCTATTTCCCTCCCCCGCAAAAATTGGGAAGAAAATTAATTATAACATCAAGTTTTTTGCATTGGGGTTAACTGAACCTTAGAAATATTTGAGAAGGTAGACGGTATTTTAAAATTTGCATTACTTGGAATTAAAAGATAAAATGTAGTAGGATCACAGTGGAACAGTCACATGCCTTACATTTATAACTATTGTTTACAGTTTTAAAGTGTTTTCCAAGTTTTATTCTTACAAAAATCCTTTGAGTAGCCAGGGCAGTAACTATTATCTCTGCCCCAGAGAAGAGAGTGGGCAAGCCCATAGTTATGAGGAACCTAACCAGCATTTCTTTCTTTCTTTCTTTTCTTTTTTTTTGGATTCACACTTGGTGGTACTCAAAGGTTACTCCTGGCTCTGCATTCAGGAATCATTTCTGGCTGGCTCTAAAAACCATATGGGTTCAGGGGATTGAACACAAGTTCGCTATGTACAAGGCCCTACCAGTTGTGCTACTGCTCCAGGCTCTAACAAGTGTTACCTGATTCCATTCATCTATATATTCTGACTTCCTGGTCACTAAAATCAGCAGGACTAAATCCAAAACTGCCACATAAGAAAAAGGTTGGAAAAAAAGAAAACAAATGGCAATAATAATAATAATAATAATAATAATAATAATAAACAAGCAGCAAAGTCAGAACACTTTAGGAAAAGAAGGAAACCAGGAGGATGGAGATGTTTTGTTTTTTAAGGGCAGCATTTCCTGAGATATGACCCCTTTCTCCTAAATGCAACTTCCCTGAGATCTTCCAGTGCTTTGCTTGTAACACTTTATTTGGGGGGACGGGGGTGCAAAACACCCTGCAGTGTCCAGGGGCTATCTATGCTCCAGTACTACGTCTGGAGATGCTCAAGAGACCAGATGTGATACGGGAATTTTAATTTTTTTTTTTTTTTTTGGTTTTTGGGTCACACCCGGCAGTGCTCAGGGGTTACTCCTGGCTCCATGCTCAGAAATTGCTCCTGGCAGGCACGGGGGACCATAGAGACAAGTATGCCAGGCCACGGATCCCATATGAACTCAGCATTTCTCCCCCTCACCCCCCTTTTTTATTTTGCAAACTTCATCCCTCTGAAACCGAAAACTCCTGTAAGATAGATAGGGACTCCTCTCACTAAACGTTACACACAAAAACCTTATTAAATCTTCTTCCAACCAGCGCTTCGCCTTCTTATTTTGGAAAGCCTGGGCCTAATGCTAATAAACAAACATGAGCTCGGACCCGACTTTCCTTTCCTAGTTATGCTGTCTTGTGTAATAGGGTGCAAAGAATCATCCTACGTTTTCTAAAATTTTATTTTATTTTTTGGTTTTTGGGTCACAGCCGGCAGCACTCAGGGGTGACTCCTGGCTCTACGCTCAGAAACCGCTCCTGACGGGCTCGGGGAACCATTTGGGATGCCTGGATTCGAACCACCGACCTTCTGCATGCGAGACAAACGCCCTACCTACCTACCTACCATGCTATCTCCTCGAGCCCTAAATCTGTATTCATCTATGGAATATGGACGGCTGCAACGGGCACCCCCTAATTCTCTTCCCAGCTCTAAACATTTTGCACGTCAATGGGAGGGAAGGAAGAACCAGGCGGCTTGAGTGACAGCGGGTGGAAAAAACAGGACACACTTGTCAGCAGGCAGGAAAAGCCAAGCGAGCTGAGCGGGGTGAAGTCAAGTCAAATTCCTGGAATTGGGGGTGAGGGTGGGGCTGTAAGAGGATCATGAAGAGGAGATGAGGAGGAAGAAGGGGTTGAGATGAATGAGCTGGGTGGGGTCAGGGAGAAAGCCCGATGCGATGGAGCGAGTGATCCCTGCTGGCTGTGAGTCCTAGGACCGACCCCTGGGGCCCAACCCTGGGCCTGGCAGCAAGTGTCCCCAGAGGAAGGCGCCAGGCGAGGGGAACAAACGCGCGGGGCCTCACGGCGGCGACAGGTGGACGGACGTCCGGGAAGAGAAGTCGCAGTCGCCAGCTCGGCCCCGAAGGCAGCAGGAGGGAAGGAAGGAAGGAAACGGGCTCAAGCGCGGCGGGCTCCGGGGGAGCAGGGCCGGAGTCCCCCCTCCACCCCCCAGGCCGCAGGACCCCCAGGACGTGGCGACCACCTGCGGCAGCGGCGATCGAATCGCGTCTCTCCTGCCAAGAAATCCCGTCCCGGGCTGGGGTTTTACGCCGTGACGTCACTTCCGGTTTCTTTCCTTCCCGACCGCTTTACGGCGCCGCCGCGTGCGGCGAGTCTAGCCGGAGCCGCCTAGACTCCGAGCGGGTCAGCCCAGTTGACCCCTCTCGGGTTCGCTCTAGAAAAGCCCCCAAGGGTCACGCCCTTCGACCCCGCCTCTCTAGCCCCGCCTCTCTAGCCCCACCCACTGCTCCGGCCACGGCGTCGGCCGTATCGCCATTCTCCTGCGCCTGCGTCTGACGTCATCTCCGCGCGACCTGCCTGCCATCTCCATTCACCCTATTTCCGCCGCTTTTCCTGGAGCATCCGCGTGCTGTGATCTTCTGCAAGTGATAGTGAACTTTCTTCCGGGTAGGGTTGCTGGGGAAGGTAACAGACTTTCATCTCGATGTTGAGGCGCCTCGGAGGATCCCTCGGAGGTAGGTGAAAGGCTGCTCTGGAGCTTTTCCAGTGCTCATAGATTTGGTCACTCCTGAACCAGCCTTTTCAGGAGCTTCAATCTAGATTTTTTTTTTTCCCTCTTCTGGCATCTCATTTTTTTTTCTTTTCCCGACAATCCGTCTTTATCCGTCCCCGGAATCCTTCACTTTTGTCCTTAGGCAAGTGGGCCGGTTTGCAATTCTGCCTTAGCTTAGGAGTTTCGAATGCTCCCGCCTTCCAAGTGGCTTCCCACTTTTGCACGCAAGCTGTGTTCTTTCTGGGAATCTCCTCTTAGAGAATGAAGGAATAGCAAACAACGATTTCAGTATGTTGTAGTGCAGTCGTATCTATTCTTATGTTAGCTTCTCTCAGGCTGTGGTCTGGAGTAATTTTATTCCCCTTTATTTTCATTATCACTTCTTAACCTACAGTCTCTATACTTTGTGCACTTAGCTTTTTTTCTTATTTACTCTCCGTGCTATGCCCCTAGAATGTGATAAACCACTGCTTCTGTACCTCACTTTCCCCTTCCATAGCTTGTAAAATTGTTTCTTTCAAAGTAGAGTTAGGTATTATTAAAGGGGGCTAAGGCATCTCCCCCTCCAGGATTGATATTTTGTAGTAGTCAGTGAATATTTTAAAGATTCATACACAAAAAATGTACATTCACTATTTGAGGGAGTTTTCTTAGAAAAAAAATTGCTATTTTTTCCCTCCTTGCTAGCTAAAGTAGCTACATATTATCTTTTATTTTGTCTGGTGACCTGCAGAGTCTAAAATACTCTCTGACCCTTTACAGGAGGTAAAGTGACTCCTACTCTATACCATGTGCATATGAAAGAACACTTGTGATTTTTAGTGATTTTCCATGGGCTCCAACATAATACTTCTTTCCTTTCTTCCCACCTTTTTTTGAACATTCTTTGTGTAGTCTAAATAAATCTAGACAAGAAATGCCCAAATTGAATGGGAAAGAGATCATTACTCTAATGCTCTGCACTTTGTATATTGACAATCAAATAGAATTATAGAATACAAACCCTAATCCCAATCTACAGTCAAGGAAGTGTCCTGGAAGATGTGATTCCTGAGTTGAGCTTTCAGTGGTAAATAGGAAGTAGGTAGAAAGCAGTTATTCCTAACAGAAAGGACAAATGAGCAGATAAGGAAGATCATGATGCCTGAAAGTAAGACAAATTACAGTTCCTTACATGCCATGTGAAAGAGCTTTTACCTTTTTTTCCCCCAGGTTTCCCCAGGCAGTTTTGTACTGTGTAGCCAAACACAGATTTGCATGGCAGTTGGATAACTGTTGGCTATTTGGAAAAGGGATGAATGGAGAAAGTAGACAGGGAGACCCACATTGTCTTAGACGAGATTTGATAGGGCAGTGGAACAGGTAGAGTGGATATGATGTGGATGGTGGTATTTGAATTTAGAAAAATTTGAAGGTTCTCAACAAACCTTATTAACCATTTATTTATATGTTAGAAGTAAGAAGAAAAGACAAGTCAGGACTTATTTTAGATTTCTAACTGGTACACATTGGCAAGTTGAAATGGTGTGTTGGGTTATGGGCCACATCTACTTCATTAGTTTTTGTATCCTTGTGCCTTGAACAGTGTGTTTTACTTAACAAAAATATTTCCTCCTGGAGCTGGAGAGATAGCACAGCAGCGTTTGCCTTGCAAGCAGTCGACCCAGGACCTAAGTGGTTGGTTCGAATCCTGGTGTCCCATATGGTCCCCCATGCCTGCAGGAGCTATTTCTGAGCAGATAACCAGGAGTAACTCCTGAGCACCGCTGGGTGTGGCCTAAAAACCAAAAACAATTTTTTTTCCCTCCTAGTGTTTTATTTTTTTCATGTTTGGGGGCTTCACCCGGACAGTGCTGGTGCTCAGTGCTATTCCTGGTTGCTCTGCACTCAGGAATTACTCTTGAAGACTGCTTGGAAGATCACTAGGCATGCTGGTATTTGAACCCTAGTCATCCCTGTGCAAGGCAAAACATCTCTGCATGCCTTACTTGCTGTACTATCACTCCATGCATACCTTTGACCATTGATTGCTATGTTTATCAAGACAGACTTTAAAATAAGTCTTACATATTTATGTTTGTGTACCTGATGCTGTTTTCTGGCTTCTTGGAATAGATGATGAGTTACATCACTGGACTCATTTATCTGATAAAATTAATTATATTGCAATGAAATAATTCTGGAAAAGCTTTTCTTTTTTTATTATCTTTATTTAAATGCTGTGGTTACAAATATAATTGTAGTTGTATGATTACAGTCATGTAAAGAACACCCCCCCTTCACCAGTGCAGGATTCCCACCACCAATTTCCTAGATCTACCTACTCCCCAACCCACCCACACCTGTACTCGAGACAGGCTTTCTTTTTCCTCATTCATTCACATTGCTATCATAGTTTTCAGTGTAGTTATTTCTCTAACTGCACTTATCACCCTATGTGGTGCTCTTGATGTCATGAGCTGCACTTACATGGGAATTTGGGGGGAAATAAGGGTTGGGACTGAGACAGTAAAATCTTAGAAATGAGCTTTGTAGGGCAGTGTCAAGGTCACAATATAAAGAAGAAAAAATTTCCAGTGACTGTCCCAAAATGAACCAGTGCTAGAACGACCCACCCTCCTCCCACAGCCCATTCCAATTAGTGTAGGTAGAGGTAGGGGGAAAGCCTGTTGACCCCTATAGAGTCCACCTAGACCAGCACCCAGGGAAGGCCTGAAGTTCAGGGGAAAACAATGGGAATGGGTTGGGGCCTGCCAAGAATTCCAGCACTCCCCAGGCTAGGGAGAAGGGCTCCTGTATGGGGCCTCCCCAAACCCTATACCTGACAAGAGCTAGTCTCCAGAATCAAAGAGGAAACTGGAGGCCAGATGTCTGCCCGCCCTCCACCCCATGCACCTCCCCCCTGGAGCATGGAGGGAGGGAGGGGGGAAGCCTGAGGACCACTAAGATTCCACCTGAACCCACTTCTGGCCATCTGAGCTGGCACCCTGGGAAGGCCTGGAATCAGGGGAAAAAGACAAAGACGGCTGGGGGCCTGGCAAGCCTCCCAGCACTCCCCAGGCTAGGGAGAAGGGCTCCGGTATGGGGCCTCCCCAAACCCTATACCTGGCAAGAGCTGGTCTCCAAAATCAAAGGAGAAGCTGGAAGCCAGATGTCTGCCTGCCCTCCACCCCATGCACCTCCCCCCTGGAGTACGGAGGGAGGGGGGAAGCCTAAGGACCACTAAGATTCCACCTGAACCCACTTCTGGTCGTAAAAGCTTTTTTGGCTTAGTAACAAAATGTAATGATTTAGGTTTTGTTCTTGTATCCTATTTTGTCACTTAAATTTGAGAGTTCTTTTTTCTATTTATGTTCCTGGTATTTAACCTTTTTAAAATTAACTTAAAATTTCAGGCTTCTACATCAGAAGAATACCTTTTAAATTTCATTCCACATTCTTTTTTAATTTTAAATCTTTAAATTTACTTTATGTGCTATATTAGCATTTGCTTTGTTTTCTTTTTAGCATCTTTAGGTTTTAAGGAAGTCTAGTCTCCAGGCTGTGTTCTGATAGATTAAATGCCATCTTAAAACTAGATTAGAAAAAGTTCTATTTTTGTATTTGCACTTTCACAGTTATTTATTTACTGCAATAAACGATCTACCAATATTGTCAATCTTGTGAATATACAGAGCCTGTATACTATACTCACAACAGTAAATCTGGTTTGGCCAATCAGGAACCAAAGTAGAGAGAGGCATTTTGACTTAGTTCATTTCTAATTTGTGTTACATTAGTTCAGTGGACATTAATCTCTAAGCAGCATACTGATTTTCTAAAGAATGCAGTGTGAAAAATCACCCTATTTGAGGTTTATGAATAATGTTTGTGATCATGTTTATGAATAAAATATTTTCTTTTTCAGAAGGAAGCAGTCACTACAAGTGTTTTTGATTTCAATACCAGACTATTTACTATTGAACACGGTTTGATTATATGCAATTATGTCCGGTTATAAGCCTGCAGCTATTCAAACATATCCAATACTAGGCGAAAAGATCACTCAAGATACACTGTACTGGAATAACTACAAGGTAAGTAAGTAATAAAGGTGAGATGTGTGTTTGTGTGTGCACGCACACATGCTCATTTTTTGCCAATTGATTAGGACTAGGGAGATTAAGGATTTCAATTCGTAGCACAGGATGCATGCTTTGCATGCTGGAGACCCTGATTCAGTCTGTGGCACCACATACTCCTTCAAGTACTGCCAAATTCCCTAAATCCTATATTTCAATGTATGCTTGTATGGTTTCCAAGCTAATTTAAAAGTGAAATAATGCCCATATTTCACCAGCAGCAATCACAGAAAAATGCTGAGTAGAAAGAGGGGAGGTGTGCTCTTTCAGTCACATATTTATTTACTTTAATGTAACAGGGATAGATAGTATGGATGATGGGATGTGGACATTTTTTTTGCATTTATACAGGCTTGTAAAAGTAACAAATGTAAGAAATTTTGTAATCCTTCAAAAGTTGTTATCAATTACATCTATTAACACTTTGTATTATTTTTTATTAAGACCCCTGTTCAGATTAAGGAGTTCGGAGCAGTGACCAAAGTTGACTTTTCTTCACAGCCTCCATATAATTATGCGGTCACAGCTTCTTCAAGGGTAAATATAATATTAAACTTTTAATTTTCTTTTCTATAGTTTACATGTGTATAGTTACTACTGACTGATCTTGATTCACCTGGCAAAAAAATCAAAAAAGTCTTAAACCACTTTTTTTTTTCTTTTATATCGTTGTAGATTCACATTTATGGCCGTTACTCTCAAGAACCTATAAAGACCTTTTCCCGTTTTAAAGACACAGCATACTGTGCTACTTTCCGGCAGGATGGCAGACTTCTCGTGGCAGGGTGTGAAGATGGGGGAGTTCAGCTTTTTGATATAACTGGAAGGGCCCCCCTCAGACAGTTTGAAGGCCATACAAAGTAAGAGGCAGTTAATTCTTTTCTGTTATTTGAGTTTAAAAGAAAGATAATTTATTTTAAAAATCCATAAATGCTATGCATTTATGTATTATATGTACTACTTTTGGCCGTTTCAAAACAGTGCAGCAGCGAGGAGCCATAGTCCTGTTTCATGGGACTCAGGAGTTCCCTAGAATTGTGTGTGACATTTTAGGAATTATAAACCACTGATTTGTAAAGGCAGCTACCTAATTGTGAATGAGACTCTTTTAGGGCTTCTTTGTATTCAGAATTATCATTTTGAAGACATGAATTTTACTCTTTCTTAGATTTTGTGCTTTACCCTTTGATATGCTGAATGGCCGGGGCAATTATATATTGTTATCAGATTACCATTTTTATCTGGGATTTTGGAGTTAACTTAAAATTCCAGAAGTGGTCCAGCCAGAAGGCTAGTACAGAACTTAAGACACATACCTTGTTTGTAAGGAACTTCAACTCAGTGGTCAGAACCACTTGAGCCCTGAACATCTCCAGATGCATACTGGGCTGACCGTAGTAATCTCCGGCACGACATAGAATTTAACCTCTTTTTTTATTTGTTCTGTTTTTTTGGATAACACTCACTTTTGTTCAGGGCTGCAGCTCTACGCTCAGGAGCTCATTTATTTATTTTTTTGTCATTTATTTTTTGGTCACCCCAGCTGTGCTCAGGCTTTACCTCTGGCTCAGGAATCGCTTGTGGGAGGCTTGTGAGGACTATGCAGCCTGACAGGGATTGAAGCTGCATGCAAGACAAACACCCTACCTGCTATATTGCTCTGTCATCATGTTTTCAAATACTTGATATTTATTTATTTGTTTATTTTAGTTATTGGGCCACACCTAGTGATGTTCAGGGTTACTCCTGACTATGCGCTTAGAAATCGCTCCTGGCTAGGGGGACCATATGGGACACTGGGGATCGAACTTAGGTTCATCCTGGGCAGCTGCTTGCAAGGCAAACGCCCTATTGCTGTGCTATTGCTCCGACCCCATGTTTTCAAATAGTTTAAAGAAAAATGTCTTTGTGCAAAGTGTAGAACATTCTCTTTCAGTCAGCCACTAAGTGAAATAGTATATTAGAAAAGTTTTAATGTTGCTATTTTTATAAAATTGAACTGCTCTTTTGGGTTGTTCTTTTTTTTGTTTTGTTTTTTTGGGGGGGGGCCACACCCAGTGACGCTCAGGGGTTACTCCTGGCTATGCACTCAGAAGTCACTCCTGGCAGGCACGGGGGGGACCATATGGGAACCGGGGGATCGAACCGTGGTCCGTCCTAGGCAAGGCAGCAGGCACCTTACCTCCTGCGCCACCTCCCGGCTCCCGGGTTGTTCTTGTTATTTGAGGGAATAAATTGATTATGTTATTGGTAGAAGAGGCTAGAACAGAGGTCTCAAACTCAATTTACCTGGGGGCCGCAGGAGGCAAAGTCGGGGTAATCCTTGAGTGCAAAGTCAGTTGTAAGCCTTGAACATTGGGGGTGTGTGACCCAAACAACTAAAACAAAACAAAACAAAAAAAGATTCCTCTAGGGCAGGGCCACAAAATGTTGTATGGAGAGCCGCAAATGGCCTTCAGGCTGTGAGTTTGAGACCCCTGGCCTAGAAGGACATTTTTTCCTTGCTACTAAATATTTATCCTTACTCTTTCAGGGCAGTTCATACAGTTGATTTTACAGCTGACAAATACCATGTGGTTTCTGGAGCTGATGATTATACAGTTAAATTATGGGATATTCCAAACTCCAAAGAAATTCTAACATTCAGAGAACATACTGATTATGTCAGGTGTGGTTGTGCAAGCAAACTGAATCCCGATCTCTTTGTAACAGGTTGGTGAACTCTTTATTTTTTAAATGGAGGGTGCTACCATGCTGTGCTCAAAAGGCCTGGATTGCCCATCAGTTATTTTCAGCTGCCTGGCAACCACAGCAGTATTCAGGATCTTCAGGGCTATACCCAGTGTTGTTCAGACCTACCATGTGGTCCTGGGCATGGAGCCAGGTCAGGCACATTCTCAGCATGTATCCTGATCACTATATTATCTCTTGGCCCTTTTGTCTTTCCTAAACGTGAGGGCTTCACTGTGATGTTTTCATTTTGCTTTGTTTGGCATAAAAAAGCTCATAACCTTGGATTTTTGCTTTATACTTGTCATTGTTTACTTTCTTGTGAGCTTTCCCACTAAGAAATAAAAAGAAGTTTAAGATTTTTTTTGGTTTTTGGGCCACACCCTGTACACTCAGGGGTTACCCCTGGCTATACGCTCAGAAGTCGCTACTGGCTTGGGGGATCATATGGGACACTGGGGGATCGAACCGTGGTCCGTCCAAGGCTAGTGCAGGCAAGGCAGGCACCTTACCTCTAGCGCCACCGCCCGGCCCCGAAGTTTAAGATTTTTAAATAAAAAAATACCCTTGGTTGTGGAGACTACTGAACCTAGCCAGAAGGGAGGTGAATTTGTTCACCTCCATTCTGAAAAGGCCTGACATAGAATTGGCAACCGGGTGATCCATCTACCTGGACAAGTATGATGGCATACAGAGTTCAGGAGTTGTGGAGCTGGGCCCCTTGCAATGCCAGTTTGTGGTAGGGGTACAGTGGGTGAGAAACTGGGGACATAGATTAGGAAAGGGCACACTGGTGGTGGGATTGGTATAGGAGCATTGTATGCCGGAAACAACTGTATTATGAATAGCTTTTGTAAATCACTGTTTATATATACAAAATGTTAAGAAATGGAGGAAGATAAAGGATAGCATATGTCTCAGAGCTCATAGAAAAAAATAAAATAGTCAGTGAATGAAAATAAGAAAGAGAGGTTTCCTCTTTCTCCAGTTAGAATGTTCTACAATTTTCTTCCGGTCCTACATATTTGTATGAAAATACCAGGTTGCCTGGAAAATAGTCAAATCCCGGGCCAAAGCAATAGCACAGTACTAGGGCATGTACCTTGCACACAGCTGACCCTAGATGGACCCAGGTTCAATTCCTGACATCCTATATGGTCGGTCCCCTGAGACTGCCAGCAGCAACCCCTGAGCATCAGCAGGTGTGGCCCAAACGTACCCCCCTACGTCCCCCAAAGTCAAATGTGATAGCACAGCAGTGGGGCATTTGCCTTGCATGCAGCCGATCCTGGACAGATGGTGGTTCAAATCCCAGCATCCCATATGGTCCCTCAAGCCCGGAGCGATTTCTGAGCACATAGCCAGGAGTAACCCCTGAGCATCACTGGGTGTGGCCCAAAGAAACAAAAAAGTCAAATCCTTGAATGAGTTTATTATCCTGTTTTCCCTGGGCCGGAAGCTGTCTTCTTAGGTGCCTTTGCAAGTCAGAGACTCTCCAGGAGTTCGATAACTCAAATATAGGACTAGTTGATGTTTCTGTGACATATAGGTTGGTGTTTCTTCACAATCAGTGATGCCAGATGATTTGGGGG
This sequence comes from Crocidura indochinensis, assembly GCA_004027635.1. Taxonomy (NCBI): domain Eukaryota; kingdom Metazoa; phylum Chordata; class Mammalia; order Eulipotyphla; family Soricidae; genus Crocidura; species Crocidura indochinensis. The sequence goes on from PVKC010010226.1 coordinate 12,380, forward strand.
TCCTGTTGATCTCTTCATGAATAAACGTAACTTGTTTTAAATATTTTTCATTTATACCTTTTCTCTAAAAATTTGTCTCAGGGCGTGCGTGCTCACTCTTCTCTTCTCTTCTCTTCTCTTCTCTTCTCTTCTCTTCTCTTCTCTTCTCTTCTCTTCTCTTCTCTTCTCTTCTCTTCTCTTCTCTTCTCGTTTTCAGTGGTTTTAAATTCACAATGTCCACATTACCGTTTTAGGGTCATATGATCATACTCTGAAGATGTTCGACGCACGGGCCAATCAGAGTGTTCTCTCTATAGAGCATGGGCAGCCAGTGGAGAGTGTCCTGCTCTTCCCCTCTGGAGGTCTTCTAGTCTCAGCAGGTATTTAATTTTTTTTTTTTTTTTGGCTTTTACCATTAGTTTTGATCTTGAGCTAATCATTTATCTGTAAATCAGTTTTTTTTAATCGGTTGTTTTTTTTTTACAATTCATCAGTGTGCACTTGAATTGTATATCTTAAGCTTTTCCTCAGTCGACAGTAGGACAGGTCAGCAGTTTTGAACTGTTGAATATCTGAGGGGCAGAGTGTGAAGGTGTGCTGTGCTATTAATTCAGTGCCTCCAGTGCTCTAGATGAGCCAACAAGGTAGGTATTTTCTCTATTTGAAGCTAAGGAAATAAATGTTTGAATTAATTTGTTAAATGTTAAAGATCTGATTATCTGAAAACCACAGTACCTAATCTGCTTACTTAGCTTTTTGTTGTCTTAGTTAGTTGTCTTAGACCCCATAAAGTTGGTTCTAAGAGATATCTACAGTGGGGTGTATCCTGTATTTACCTATACTGTAGGTAAATCAGCGGGTAGGGTGTTTGCTTTGCACCCTGCTGACCAAGGTTTGATTGCCAACATGAATATGGGTTCCTAAGCCTGCCAGCCGTGATTTCTGAGCATAGAGCCAGGAGTAACCCCTGAGTGCCACCGAGTGTGGTCCAAAACCAAAAAAGAAAAGAGAGATCTACAGTAGGTTCTTGGCTTAGAGTCAGGATTTTCTTTTCTTCTTTTTTAGTTTTTTTTTTTTTTTTGGTTTAAGTGTTAGCGTTTGGGTCACATCCAGCTGTGCTCTGAGATTATTCCTGGTAGTGCTCTGGTACCATATTCAGTGCCAAGGATTGGAGTCAGCTGTGTGCAAGTCAAGTGCCTTAATTATCTCACTAGCCCCCAGGCTCATCATTTTATGCCACTGTAGAAGAAAATGGTTTTATCCACCATAGCTGATAAGATAGTGCTGGAAGAGGAGATAAAGTAGAGTCCAAAATGGCCTTTACATTTTTTTTTCAACAAATTGTAGCTGAGACTTTTTTGTAACATTGATCATGTTGCATTTTCAGAATTACAATGGAAGAAGTCAATTAGATTTTTCCATTTGTCTGTAGTCAAAATCATTATGTTGATTTTATGGGTGCCAGAGAGATAGCTTGGAGATAAGGCGTTTGCCTCCTATGCAGGATGGTGGTTCAAATCCCAGCATTCCATATAGTTCCCTGATCCTGCCAGGAGCGATTTCTGAACATAGAGCCAGGAGTAACCCCTGAGCACTGCCGAGTGTGACCCAAAAACCTAAGAACAAAACAAAAAACGAAAACCACATTATGTTGATATTAAAATAGGTAGCTATCTTCCCTTTTTTTTTTGGTGCTATTTTTTTTCCATGCTATCTCTCCAGAGGTCGCTATTTTTCTAATAAGATTAGAAGTATGATTATAGCATATGCATGATTGTGTTTTCTCTTTTTCATTTAAAATATCTCAATAGAAACAATTCTGTTTCATTTTTTATTTTATTTATTCAATTTTTGATTTTTGGGCCACACCCAGTGATGCTCAGGAGTTACTCCTGGCTATGTGCTCAGAAATTGCTCCTCGCTTGGGGCACCATATGGGACATGGGGGTGGGGGATTGAAATGTGGGAAACGTGGTCTGTCCTAGGCTAGCGTTGGCAAGACAGATGCCTTACTGCTTGTGTCACCACTCAGCCCTTCATTCTTTTTTAAGTAAATGTTTTACTTAGAGAAATGTAAGTGTGGGGTGAGAGGAAGAAGTGAAAGCAAATATACACATTAAATTTTGATGAAGGTAGCAAAAAATATGCCTCTAATAGTTTTCCCCAGTATTTAATTTGCTTTAAAAATGCATTGGTAACATTTTTGGATGTATCTTTTTCTTGTTCTTGCTTCTTGATAATTTATCTCTTTGTGTCACTATCAATTTATGGAACTCTGGCAATCCCTTGACTTCTATTAACCATGGAAATTCTAGGCTGGGGCCAGAGCAGTAGTACGTACAGTGGGTAGGGCACTAGCATGCAGCCAATCGAGCCTGCCAGGAGTAGTTTCTGAGTACAGAACCAGGAGAAACCCTTGAGCATGCCAGCCACCCAACACAAACCAACCCAACCAAACCCAAGAAAATGACAGACTAGAGTAGGTCAATGGTTTCAAATTAGGACCTCTTTATAGGTCCCAGCTAGAGAGTTGGAATTATGAATGGAGTATGAATTACACCCGGTTTTTCTCTAGGTGAGAATTCACTCCCTCCTGTTAGATACTTTATTACTTACTAGCCATTTGCATAATGTGTTGCTGGAAAATACAAAAGTTTGATTCTTTCAGATTTAATTACTTCTATGGGTGCTTCCGATACTTAATGCTTTAAAGGACTTTTTGTTTGGTTGAAATTTACAAAATCTTTAGGACATAAAATCTGTAATTTCATAGTAATTCAAAAATTCTTTGGAGAATTATTTATTATTATATATAATATATATTTTTTGTTTTTTTTTGTTTTTGGTGGAGCCAGGACTGAAACTGGGTAGTTGGGCACTAGAGTCTCTTTTCACCGCTGGTGAGGCATCTGGGAAAAATGTCATTTTGAACTTTCATAATATTCCCTTTGGACAGAATGTCAAATCAGTGGATGTTTCTTTTCATAGGGGGTCGTTATGTTAAAGTCTGGGACATGTTAAAAGGAGGACAATTGCTGGTATCTTTGAAGAATCATCATAAGACAGTGACGTGTTTATGTTTGAGCAGCTCTGGACAGAGACTGCTCTCTGGTTCTCTAGATAGGTGAGCACTTGATCTCTTTTCTTTGTTACAGTATATAAGTGATTCCTGCTTGGGAAATGAGCTAATTAAGTACTGTTTGTGCCAAGCTATGTGTACTACCAAATGATCTTCAGGAGAAAAAGCCTATTGAACTGAATCTAGTTTGGTTCTTTGGATATAGCATCTATACATTTTCCCTTGAACAATTTATTGCTTTCATTTCTTTTTTTCCAGGTATTTTATTTACTTTTACTTAAAGAACATTTATCACATAATTAATATAGTTGACCTTGATTTATTTGTTTTGAAATAAGTGAGAACACAATTATTAAAAAGCTGAATAGAAACAAATTAAAAAAGAGAAGATAAAAAGAAATAGTGAAAAGCAACTTTATGAAAATATTATTTCCGGGGCCCGGGAGATAGCATGGAGGTAAGGCGTTTGTTTGCCTTTCATGCAAAAGGTCATCGGTTCGAATCCTGGTGCCCCATATGGTCCCCCGTGCCTGCTAGGAGCAATTTCTGAGCATGGAGCCAGGAGTAACCCCTGAGCACTGCCGGTGTGACCCAAAAAATACAAAAACAAAAACAAAACAAACAAAAAAAAAGAGAATATTATTTCCAATGAGGTCATTTAGACATTGGCAGAAGATTTAGTAAACTTTTGTTGCTAACTGACCATTCTGTTATTTCATTTGTTTCCAGACATTAAGTGACCTCAACTATACATTGGCATCCAAATTGGTGTGTTTCTTGGGAGTGACTGCATCAAACAAAACAAATTAAGTTGTGCATCCATAAATGCCACTGAGAGGTTCAGGAATTCAAACCACTGTTACTGACACTACAGCTTTTATGGGGCTTATTCTGAGCTGAAAGGTCTCCTTGAAGTAGGAGAATGTGGGGAATTGAGGGAGAGTGCTCGTACTTGGCTCAAAAAAGCTCTGGTGATATCAGCTTAAATACCGGTATACCTGGAATTCGATCAGATAGGTGTCCCTGAAGAGAACTGTAGAGAAGTGAAGTTGGACTATTGTCAAAAGCAGCGGTTTTGGGTAATCACTGCAGCAGGCACAGCAGGGTCTTGGTCCGTCCTCTCTTTCCGGCTTTTCACAGCTTGGTATACATCTCTTAAGAAAAGAATGAATTTGTGGAGTAGCCTAGTGCAAATGTAGTGACTATTTCTCACTTATTTATTTATTTATTTATTTATTTATTTATTTATTTATTGTTATTCCATTAGTTAATGCAAATGGCACTGTCAAAAAATAAAAGAAATGAGTTACATTTGTAATTTTATTTTTGGAATTTTGTAATTAAAAACTTATTATTTTTTTTTTTATTAAGGCACTGTGATCCAGTACTAATCCCATCACTAGTGTCAACCTCCCTCATCCACCAGTGTTCCGCTTCCCTCTCATACCTTGCTCTACTAGCCTGTCATTTTGACAGGCACTTTTTTTTAAGTTTGGTTGGTAAAGTTTGGGTTTCATGATTTCAACGTTGTTGACTCTGATTTGGCTACTTGTAATTAAATATAAAGTAAATTGAAAAAATTTCTTTTTGTTTTAGGGCCATATCTATCAGTGCTTAGGGACTTCTCAAAGCTCAGTGCTTGGTTGTCACTCAAGGAGGTGCTTGGGGAACCATTTGGTCCTGGTGATTGAACCCAGATCTTCTGCTTGTAAAGCATCACTCTCTTATTGAGCTTTCTCTCCAACCCCCTACATTCCTAATTAAATGTTTCTATTTTGTTCATTCACATTCATTGATGCTCAAGGTTATTTCTCCTGACTTTGCACTCAGGAATTATTCCTGCCAATACTTGGGACCATATGGGTTGCTGGGGATTGATCCTGGATCAGTTGTGTACAAGGCAGGTGCTTTAGCCATTGTACTCCAGCTTTTTAAATACTTTAATAACCACATTATAAAAGGAAAAATGAAGTCAATAATAAGTTTTATTTGAATAAGTTTTATTTAGTTTATTATATTTAAAACTTTACTATTTAATATTTAAACTATGTAAACATTAATGCAAGTCTGAAACAATTAAGCATCAAAATATGCCCTATGATAAAAATATTTTTTTTTCCGGGGGGGGGGTGTCCACACCCGGCAGTGCTCAGGAGTTACTCCTGGCTCCATGCTCAGAAATTGCTCCTGGCAGGCACGGGGGACCATATGGGGCACCGGAATTCGAACTGATGACCTTTTGCATGAAAGGCAAACGCCTTACCTCCATGCTATCTCCCCGGCCCCATGATAAAAATATTTTAGTGATGAAATTGAAATAGCTATATTTAATAGAAAATTTTATATGGTTCAAGTTTAAAAACAGTTAACTAAAATTAAATGAAAAACATTCAGTTCTGGGCCCGGAAGATAGCATGGAGGTAAGGCGTTTGCCTTTCATGCAAAAGATCATCAGTTCGAATCCCGGTGCCCCATATGGTCCCCTGTGCCTGCCAGGAGCAATTTCTGAGCATGGAGCCAGGAGTAAGCCCTGAGCACTGCCGGGTGTGACCCAAAAACCAAAAAAAAAAAAAAAACCAAACAAACAAAAAAAAAAACATTCAGTTCTTCATTTTCACTAACCACCTGTCAGGTTCTCTAGTAGCCACATGTGGCAGTGTGTAAAGAATAACTTGTATTCATGAGTTGACATTTTACTTTGGTATTTTTTCCCCTCTTTATTTTTCTACTGAAATGGGAGTTGTTGCTTTTCAGCCTGTTTATTTATATGTAGACATCTCTTTTAAAAGCTAGAAAATATTTTGAATACTAAGGATTTTATCCTTAAATACATTGCATATGCCATGAGATTATGTCAACAGGCATTTTGGGACTTGATTTGAGAGCTGTCTCACAGAAGGTAATTGTCAGATGACCAGTGGACTCTCAAGCTCAAGTGATTTTTATCTCTTAGGAGTTGATTTCTCAAGAGATATTTTTAGTTGTGGTCCAAGCTTGGTGGTGAAATGTTCTGGCACTGGTCAGGAGGTGAGGCTATGGATGCTGCTAATGGCCACAGTGCACCCGCCAGTCCCTTCCAACTAAGTCATTCATTATCCAGGCCAGATGTTAGACATACTGAGGCCAAGAAACTTGCTCTTGTAGTGTCCTGTGCCCTTTCGTTTTGCTTTTTCTTTACTCTCAAAGACATTTGTTGTTTTTTGGGTCACACCCAGCAGCGCTCAGGGGTTACTCCTGGTCCAGGCTCAGAAATCGCTCCTGGCAGGCACGGGGGACCATATGGGATGCCGGAATTTGAACCAATGACCTTCTGCATGAAAGGCAAATGCTTTACCTCCATGCTATCTCTCCAGCCCCATCAACACATTTTTTTGTTTTTTGGTTTTTGGGTCACACCCTGTGACGCTCAGGGGTTACTCCTGGCTATGTGCTCAGAAGTCGCTGCTGGCTTGGGTGACCATATGGGGAACCGGGGGATTGAACCACGGTCCGTCCTAGGCTAGCACAGGCAAGGCAGGCACCTTACCTCCAGCGCCACCGCCCGGCCCCCCATCAACACATTTTTAAAGGGCATTCAGAGATCGAGTAGATTATAATTACTGGTCTGTTTTTCTTTGCTGTTGTGTAATTTTTATATCCAGATATTAAATTTTCAAATAATAATAATTTTGGATTTTATGATTATTTCCAACATGACTTACAACAAAACTTTTCTTTATTAGGAAAGTGAAAATATATAGCACAACTTCCTACAAAGTAGTCCACAGTTTTGATTATGCAGCTTCAATTTTGAGTCTTGCCCTTGCAGTAAGTAATTTTAGCTGTTTCAAAGAGTTCTTCTTTCACTCTAATCTTGCCTATTAAATGAAATTCAAGTGAATTTTAGGTTTAGTCTTTGTATTTGAATAGTCATGTTTTCTAGCCTTTTTTAATTTCTTTGATAGCTAAGTTTGAATGAAACAATGAAATGATTGTTAAAATGCCTGACTTGTCCTGTAACATAATACTTAATGTAGTTAGGTTCCACTTAACATGGCATTAAATTAAGGGAGGGTTGTAGGTATTGTTGATTGCTTTTTTCTTTAATGATGCTCTTGTTATTGAGGTATTGAAGAGAGAGGTAGATTTGAATATAATATTGGATTAGGAATTAAGAGAAAAAAATTAAAATATTAAGTTTGCAAGATTATGGAAAGTGCTGCTACCATGTAATCATTGTCTTTAGAGGATGCATAAAAAATCTATTTTGCAAGTTTTTTAAGATGTCATCAACTGTATGTTGTTATATGCACTTAGCCTGTTTTATAATAGTTATAATAAATCTGATATCTTTTATATATATATATCCTGGAGGAAAAAAGGCCATTGCTTTCTCTATATAAATCATTGTTAGGAATACATTGTGTGAATAACTAGTAAGCAAGTTATGAATGTTATTTTGAAGAAAAATTTCAAATTACATGATAGGGATAGACTCACTTTTTTCACTTTATGCTGTAGCACGAAGATGAGACAATAGTTGTCGGAATGACCAATGGAATACTAAGTGTTAAACACCGGAAATCTGAAGCAAAGAAGGATTCACATCCTAGGAGAAGAAGACCTGCATATCGAACTTTTATTAAGGGGAAAAATTACATGAAGCAAAGGGTACTTTTCATACATTTTTATTAAGTGAAATTTGTTTGGTTTCATTTGTTTATATTAATGAAAATATAGCTTACATGGTTATTTAATTTTATTCTGATTTTCTCTGCCACTGGCAATCTCCAGATTGCTACTATTAGAATATTAATAAGTAATGGGAAATAAAGACTACTTTAGTTAATACTTTGAATTATAACAATATTATAATGCTTTGTTATTCACAATAATTTTTTTTGTGTGTGTGGTTTTTGGGTCACACCCGGCAGTGCTCAGGGGTTACTCCTGGCTCCATGCTCAGAAATTGCTCCTGGCAGGCACGGGGGACCATATGGGGCACCGGGATTCCAACCGATGACCTTTTGCATGAAAGGCAAATGCCTTACCTCCATGCTATCTCCCGGGCCCCCACAATAATATTTTTTTAACACACAAACTTACTTGATCTTCTAAATCAATGGTTCTCAACCTTTTTTCTGTTCATGGACCCACCTGTGATCTGTTTCCTTCCTGTGGCCTTCATCCTATGGCTGGGTCCGTAGTCTTGCCATGGAATATACTGGGGGCCAAAGGGAGCCATCTGGTCCCTGCTTGAGAAACATTTCTCTAAACAGTCATAAAAAGTAGTACTGCATCAATGTCAGCATTTGGCATGTAAGAAAATTGAAATCTAAAGAAGTTGTAATTGATCAGGATTTCATTCCTGGGTAGCAGAGTCACTGGTTGGGCCTGGACCAGTCTCATTGTTTTCTTTCAACTATATCACATGCTTATCATATAAGGAAATCGAAATGAGCAATGTTTGTTTAGAATTGACGTTTTTTGTATTCACTGAAAGTTAAAATCACAGGAAAGAAGGAAGGCATTACTCCCTTTTTATTTGATTTAGATAATGAACTTTTAACATTAAAGTAGATATATATAGTTCAGGGCTAACTGTATTATAATTATGGGAAAAGTTAGAGTTTTGATGAAATTATATAGGTTGATTTTTCTATATAAATTTGTCTTTCAATATAGGATGATATTTTAATAAATAAGCCATTAAAGAAACACCTGGAGTTGTATGACAGGGATCTGAAAAATTTTCGGATATCTAAGGCGCTTGACAGAGTCCTCGAGGTAAGTGAGGAATGTTGTGTATATTTGTGTGTGTGTATGTAATGGTATTTTATCATGGTTTTAGGGTCACTAAAATTAAAGGCAGGTGGGGCCGGAGTGATAGCACAGTGGTAGGGTGTTTGCCTTGCATGTGGCCAATTCAGGACAGACCTTAGTTTGATCCTCAGTGTCCCGTATGGTCCCCCAACCCAGGATCAATTTCTGAGCGCATAGCCAGGAATAATCCCAGAGCATCACCAGATGTAACCCAAAAAACAAAAAATAGAAAAAAGAAAAAAAAATTAAAAGCAGGTGTAGAGATTTTTTTCATGTTGTACCTGTAAAACACACAGACATACATAGTCTCCCATTACCTGTATTTATTAGAATAGTATTAGTGTTAATAAAATGAAAGGAAAGATACAGATATTTCATGTTGTGCATCAAACACACACACACACACACACACACACACACACACTCTCTCTCTCTCTCTCTCTCTCTCTCTCTCTCTCTCTCTCTCTCTCTCTCTCTCCCAATTATCAAAATCCTTCACCAAGCACATTATAATTGTTAACTTATAAGGAACAAATTTTTAGAAAAATCATCTTACTTTGACTTACACATTACCAGAACTCAAAGCTGTGAAGATAAAAAAAAATATTACGGTTATCATTAGTGAGTTCCAAGACACTTGCTTTTATTCTTATGCTATTGTTGAAATACTGTTTTATAGTACTGTTAATGATAGTTTTCCTCATTCTTTTTTATTTACTCGTGTCGTCTCTGAAATATTTTTCAGCCCAGCTGTACCATAAAGACCCCTGAGATTACAGTTTCCATCATCAAGGAGCTGAATCGAAGAGGAGTTCTTGCAAATGCCCTTGCAGGTCGGGATGAGAAGGAAATCAGTCGTGTTCTTAATTTCTTGATACGGTATGTTTTTTTTTTATATCTGTGAGACACTTGGAATTTTGCATCTAAAATTCTTTTTTCTATAAATAGGAGACATTTACTTTTAGTCTGATCTTTATAGAGAACCAGTGAAGCAATGTTCTTAAAATTGGTAAAAAATTTAAGTTAGCAAATTTTAGTAAACGATTTTTGCTTTGTAGGAATCTCCCTCAACCAAGATTTGCCCCTGTGTTGATCAATGCTGCTGAAATCATCATTGGTAAGTAGTTAGAGCTTGATAGATCCTAGTATTTTGCAAAATAGAGTCTCAAATGATGAAATCTAATTTGCATATGAAACAGTTTAAAATAATATTTCTGTCAATTTCTCCACTAAGAAAATTTATGTTAAAAAGGTAAATTGAGGGGCCCGGGAGATAGCATGGAGGTAAGGCGTTTGCCTTTCATGCAAAAGGTCATTGGTTCGAATCCCGGTGCCCCTTATGGTCCCCTTGCCTGCCAGGAGCAATTTCTGAGCATGGAGCCAGGAGTAACCCCTGAGCACTGCCGGGTGTGACCCAAAAACCACAAAAAAAAAAAAAAAATGTAAATTGATACATTTTATTTATTTTATGTATGTTTCTATTTAATTTTGGTTTTTGGGTCACACCCAGGGGTGCTTTGGATGTTCATATCCTTGGTTCTGGGTTCTGGGATCACTTCCTTGTGGGTCCTGAAGATCAGATCCGGGTTGACCAATTGCAGGACAAGTACCCTGCCTGTACTATTGCTTCAACCCTAAACTGATACATTTTAAAATAAAGTAACATGTTTTTAGCAGCTTGAATTTTTGTGAGTAGCTACTAGAATTTAATTTTTTTTCTCTCTCCTTTTTGTCTTGTTTTGTTTTTGGACCACATCTGGCAGTGCCCAGGGCTTATTCCTTGTTCTTCACTCAGGAATTACTCCTTGTGATGCTCAGGGGACCATATGGAATGTGGGAGATTGGACCCAGATTGGCCTTGTGCAAAGCAAGCACTTACCTGCTATACTACTATTGTTTTTTTCTTAAACATCAACAGTGCCCGTGAATTTTTAATAGAAAAATGAAAGTCAAAACTTCCATGGTGGGGCTGGAGAGATAGCATGGAGGTAAGATGTTTGCCTTGCATGCATAAGGTTGGTGATTCAAATCCCGGCATCCCATATGGTCCCCTGAGCCTTCCAGGAGTGATTTCTGAGCATAGAGCCAGGAGTAACCCTTGAGCGCTGCTGGGTGTGACCCAAAAATCAAAAACCAAAAACCAAAAAAAAAAAAAAAAAAAACAAACAAACAAGCAAAAAACTTCCATGGTGCTTTCTACAATCAATTCTTTTTGAAAAATGCTTATGACAATGTGACAATGGATTATTTACTTTCTGCAAGTCAACAGTTAGTTGTAAAGTACTTTTCACTGCCTATATATAATATTTTATGTTTTTCTAAATGTTACTGTTCATTTTCTGTATAGAATATGCTCCTTAATATTTTCCTCCTTTCTCTTTCTAGATATATATCTGCCTGTGATTGGTCAGTCACCTGTTGTTGATAAAAAGTTTTTGTTACTTCAAGGACTTGTAGAAAAAGAGATTGATTACCAAAGAGAGCTGCTGGAAACCCTGGGGATGATGGATATGCTTTTTGCTACCATGACAAGGAAAGAAAGTGTTTCTGTGTTACAGCATGCATCTGATGGATTTTCAGACAATAAGATCGAATCATAGTATCTGCTTGATAAGCCACCTGAGAACTCCTAAGTTGCCATATGAACGATTGGAAGGAGAATCTTATACATTGATACACTATAGATGCCATGTACAGAAGCAATTTTATGAAAGAGATAGGAATAATTATGTTTGGAAAATAAGTACCTGTTTTAAGACATGGTTTACACATGATTCCCATGTGATATTTTGAATCATCTTATATCTTATCCAGAAGATCTGAATTGTCGTGGTCGTGGTATGTCTCCCCTGGACCAGCTGCCATTAATTGTGATGCAACAGAGCTCTGTGTCATCTTTTGGGTGGGTGTTCAGAACTCTGTCTAGAGTTTCCACTGGGAGTTCAGCCCAAGGAACAGAGCTTTGCTCTTTACTCTGTCCTGCGAAAGATCACCAGCAGATCAGCAAATGGCATCGATGAATAAACTTTCTTTACTCTGCTTTGTGCCCTTCGGGTTTCCAGGCCCCAGCGAAGCATATCCCTTCCCTTTCCTTGACATTGTCATTTCTCCTAGGTCACATGCTGTGTCTCAACTGATCAGAGGACTGTCTTTTCCAAGTGCGGTGGCTAGCTCTGAGTAATTGACTGGACACAGACTGAGAATGTGATCAGGCAATAATGAAAACTTGTGTCTTCCACCCCAGATTTTCTTTTTATTTCTGTAATTTTGAATATATATATATATATTTGAATAATTTTTTATATTTGAATATGTATATATATATTTTAGTTTTTGGGTCATACTCGGTGGCACTCAGGGGTTACCCCTGGCTCTGCACTCAGAAATCACTCCTGGCCTGGAAAACCACATGGGATGTCGGGGATCGAACCCACGTCTGTCCTGGGTCAGCTGCGTGCAAGGCAAACACCCTATAGCTATGCTACTACTCCAGCCCAATTTTGATTATCTTGATCAGAACATGGTTTATAGTTAAGATGACTGGATTGTGGAATTATGGTTTTTCCTTTATAAGCCAGCCTTCTTCCCTCCCCACCCCATAGCCCCCTTTTGAGCCATACCTTGCTGTGTTCAGTGCTTATTCCTGGCTTTGTGCTCTGGACTGCTCCTGGCAGGCTCAGGATCATATATTATGCCGGGAATTGAACCCAGGTTAACTACATGCAAGGCAAGAACTTTATCCCTTGTACAATCGCTGCAGCTTTTACTAGATTTTCAAGACACTGTCAATTTGACATTTCTCTTCTAACAGATAGACTTACCCTATATATCTCATAGTTACCCATATATCTGAAACAATTTTCTCTGATCTCTACTTAAGATTCTAAACACCCAACCCCATTGTGTTTCAAATTCCCAAAACCAGACTAGCTTTTTTTTTTTTAAGTATTTTTTCTCTTGAGTTTTCTGAATTGGATGAATTCCTGATGGATAGTCATGAATTAGATCTATCCCATCACATTGATTTTTATTTTGCTACCTCTATAATCTTTCCCATTCCTTTTTTTATCCAAGTAGTTAATAACCTGTAAGGAAATGCTCTTAAAGGAAGATTTTGTAATTGAACTCTTAGAAAGTTCAGGTCTGTGAATTTGAATTATTTTTAAATCCGAAAAAGTAGGAATCTTTGTGTTTTACGGGACAGACATAGGCTCAAAAATAGAGCCAATGTTTATGAATTGATTTGAATAATTATGCAGCACAATAGCTTGTAAGAAACCAGGAATCTGCTTCCCTGAGTAATTAGTGAAGTCTAGAACTGTCTTCATATTGAAAGAGTTAATTTATTTAAATAACTTTTATATTTAAAAGTTTATAAATTTTTAACTTCTTAAGTATGCCGATAATTTGTATATTAGTAAAGAAAAACGATGTTGAAATCCTATGGGAGTGTTACTGTCTGTCAAGTGTCGCGTGTGACCAGGGCTTCATCTGATTCTTACCCGCTCTCTAAGGTTGCGGTGGTATAACCTGGAGGCCCCAAGTGGGCCTTACATCATCCCCACGCCTGAATTGCCTTCCTGTTAGGGCTCAAGGACTCACTCCCTATGTAAAACTTCACTGACTCCTCTTTTCCGAGGAAATGTTCATGTTACAAAGTTTCATAAAGATTAAGGGCCCGGAGAGATAGCACAGCGGCGTTTGCCTTGCAAGCAGCCGATCCAAGAC
>PVKC010010227.1:0-25828 GCA_004027635.1 Crocidura indochinensis
TGTCCAACCCGATTCATTCTCTGTGGTCCTGGTGAAGCTTTTTTTTTTTTTTTTTTTTTTTTTTTTTTTGTTTTTTGGTTCCCCCCGGCAGTGCTCGGGGGTTCTCCCTGGCTCCATGCTCAGAAATTGGTCCGGGCCGGCGCGGGGGACCATATGGGGCACCGGGATTCGAACCGATGACCTTTTGCATGAAAGGCAAACGCCTTAACGCCTTACCTCCATGCTATCTCCCGGGCCCCGAAACTTTTTCACACTATAGCTATTGTTGGTATCAGGTGCTTATATTTAAAGATTCTCGATTCTATGCATTTCTTTCATCGATGTCAGGCTGATGTGGAGCATCCTCTAGTTTCAGCATACCATTAAATACGGAGAGATCTGCCCTGCAAGCATGGTGCTGCTGAGTTGTCTGGATTTTGAGAGCACTCTTTGGAGTAAGTCAATGCCAAAGCAGTGGTAGGTCTTCCCTGGTAGAGACTTGGATCCTGGTAATGTTATAGACAGCTGTGGTTTGTTTCCATAGATGGTGTCAGTGGGCGACGTCCATTCTTCTGAGGCCTAAGCCAAATCATTATGTCAATGTTCAGAGTATAAAGCCTAATTGCATTACCAAATTTGTGTTCCCATCTCTATTAGATAAAAACTTGTTTGCATATGTATTATTTTCCCATTTTAATGTGCCTATGCAAAAGAGAAGCAATGCCACAAGATATTGTTGGTGCATCTGGGGGCCAACATTCCCTGTAACTTGGTTCAAACATGAATTCTATACAGAGATACTCTTCTACCAGTATTATTTATAAAACAGATCTCAAAGGGGGTAAATCAAGCAGTCATATAACAAAGCCAGTGGGCAAAATCGTCACTATATGAGAATATTCAAAAAGAGTTATAGATGTTAAGGAAATACATCTGAATATACAAAGGAGATACACGTGTCCCTTTTATGTTTTAGAAATTGTCAAGAGGGAGGGTGCTGTTTCCGAGACACCACTTTGGTCTGTGATTTGGCAAATATTTGGATATAACTGTGTTTAATCTGTTTGTCATAATCCAGGAGCTCATTTTATTCCTTTATTCCTTTACTCGCTCACTCCCACCTCCTATTACCCCACCACACATTTAACCATTTTTTGTACTAATGATTTTTGTTTTGGCCAAGGTGGATTGCATATCTTTCACTGTAATTTTTTGGGTGGAGTCTGAAGCTTCATTAGGCAACACGTGGACAACATGGCTCCACGCTGTAGGCTTTTTAGCCAAAGTAAGGGGAAGACGGGACCTGGGCTGCCCCCCACAGGTTTCAGCAGGCAGCACGAGAGGACATGGTTCCACGTGGTAGGTGGTAGGCTTTTTTGACCTAGCATAGGGGAATATTCAGTTTCAAGTTTCTGACTGAATTTTGTGGTTACTGTCTACTCTTTACTGATCTCTCTCCCACATAAGTAATTTTTTAATAATTTCTTTTTTATATCTATGATTGTACCTTTATGTATAAACCTCTAAACCAGACATTATAATTTTAGTTCATTTCAATAAAAATTTTGTTGAGACTTTTTCTGTACTTGTCACACCCTGTGACACTCAAGGGTTACTCCTGGCTATTCACTCAGAAATCGCTTTGGCTTGGAGGACCATCTGGGACACCGGGTTTCAAATCATGGTCCATCCTAGGTTAGCGCATGCAAGGGAAATGCCCTACCATTTGCACCATCGCTCTGGCCCCATTGCTTAATAATTTTAATTAATTTTTGTTAATACATTTCTGATTTTGTTCTGTATTAAATATGCTGTTAGTCATAAAATATATTCTGTTCTGTTCTATATTGATGATATATACATATACATAAATATCATAGAATATGCACTGTTGTATATTCTGTTGTGATCGGACAACTTCTTCTTTTCACATTTAAGTAGGTACTTCTTAAAGAAAAACTGCTTTGTACATTCCTACATGCATCTCTTAACTGACACTTATATAGCTAGGATTTCTTTTTTTTTTTTTTTCAAAAAAATTTTTCGGGCCACACCTATTTGATGCTCCTGGCTAAACGCTCAGAAATCGCCCCTGGCTTGGGGCGCTTGCAAGGCAGACACCTTACCTCTAGCGCCACCTCACAGGCCCCTAGTTAGGATTTCTTATTCCGAGTGATATGGTGTGTTTACATAACTTTCGAATTAATGTTTGGCTTTTTCCAACACCTTTGTCCTCTAAAAGAAAAATTTACTTTTCTTTCTTTGTTTTGGGTTGGTTGGTGGATGGGGAAGTCTTGACCCAGCCCATCCTGTAACTAATTCTCGAGCCAATTTTTACTCTTAGCTATATGGTGCTTTATTGACTTGATAAACATTAAATATATAAACTATTGTCTAATAAAGTTCCATCTTTATTAATTCAATTTTCCTTCCTCTCCCTTTTTATAAAGTGGGATATGATGTCTCTTCTCAGATTTTTCAGTCTCTTATCTTTTTCTTTCCAAGTATTTCTTTTTTTGTTGTTTTTTGTTTTTGTTTTTCGGGTCACACCCATTTGACGCTCAGGGGTTACTCCTGGCTAAGTGCTCAGAAACCGCCTGTGGCTTGGGGGACCATATGGGAAGCCGGTGGATGGAACTGTGGTCCTTCCTTGGCTAGCACTTGCAAGGCAGACACCTTACCAATAGCGCCACCTCACCGGCCCCATCTTTCCAGCATTTCTTCCACTAAACATGGTAAATCTTGCAATGAATCTTTATACTTGCCTCTAAAGGGTCTTAATTCAACTTCATGTCATTTGTATACCTATGGACTAGTTTTCTCATTTGTAAATGCAGTAAAGGTTTAGCATCTACCGAACATATTTGTTTAAGGGCCATAGAACTTTAAGAAATTCTCAGTTCTTCAAATTTTAAATATAAATACTATTTACTCCTCACTTTGTCCTTTCACAATGTGGATGAATTATAGTTTGCTTGTCACAAACTAAATATATTATTGGGTCACTCTACCACAAGTAATCTTTGCATTGTGTCTCTCCTTCACTACACACAGATTAAGTAGATAATAGTAGTCTAGTTGAGTAGTTTTCTTATCCAACTTTTGCTTTTCTTGTTTTGGATTCATCTTCTGAGTGTTATCTTGGCTCTGACATTATGCATTACTCCCAGCCAGAGGTGGAGAGCCATATATACTGAAAGGATAGTACTGAGATTGTCTGTATTACAAGGCAACCAACTATTGCGTGTATTATCACCTCAGTTAATCAAATTTATTGTTGTATTTACACATTGTGGCAAATTGCAACTAATCGGTTAATATGCATGAAACTTCTGAAAAGAATGTGGAGATTTACATAGAAAAATTTGGCAATAGCTATTTAAAACTAATCATCACAAACCATAAATGTATACTGTACCTTCATAGATCTATTCACATTTTCCACCATTTGTTTCTAAAATGCCAATTTAGGATTTTGAATTTTTTTTGTTTGTTTTAAGTCACATCCAGAGGTACTCAGGAGCTATTCCTAGCTCCTGACAGGCTTGGGGGGAGGGCATATGGAATACTGAGATTTGAACCGGGGACCATCCAGTGTTGGCTATGTGCAAGGCAAATGCTTTACCACTGTTCTATCACTCTGGTCCCTTAATTTAATGATTTTTAAGTGAATTTAAGTAAGTTACAATCAGGTGAATTATTTCTCAGTTATAGGTAAAAACAGTGTAAGAACTATTCCTTTAATTTATACTGGAAATTTTGCTTTTCTTTGAAGTTAAAAATGTAGCTATGAATTTTTGTATTATAGAGAGTCTCATATGTACAAAATGTAGGCTTATTATTCTTGATTTCTGTCTGGTAGTATAACTGCTTTGGTTGCACACTATATAATATCTATAGTCACAAACTTTGAAAAATAACATCATATATTCACACTAAATATAACCATATTTGCAATATTTAGGCATTGCCTAGAATAGAAATAAGAAATAGATATTTTCAGTAATTATAGTTTTTGTTTCAACCCTCAGAGAAATGACTTAACACTTATTTATGATGTAATTTTAACTTCTTTATTACATTTAATGTTATTATGCTTATCTTAATTATTTATATGCTTATCACTGTTGAATTTCATTTCTGCAACTATTATGTCTAAGAGTTACATGTAAAGATAAAGCCTTAAATATCTGATTAATATTTTCATTATATAAGCTGAATATCTCAAAAAAATACACAAGAGTCCAGTATAGACAAATAATACATTTCTATCTCATAATTAGTAGAATAAAATTTTATCAGGTTATGATTTTACACTTCATATATATATATATATTGATAGTTTAAGAATATACAGGTCTAATAAGTAATTAACTAGGCCATTTAATTTAATAATACTTTAGAACTCCTTGTTGAGTTTTCAATATCAATGTGATGATATTTCTAAATATTTTAAGCATCAGCTACTCCTCAGTAAAATGAATTTATAAATATAAGTACTGCATACCTTTTATTTGCCTTTTAGTTCACAACTTGAAATGGTCACAGGCTACTATTAACTAAGTGCTTGGGTATCAGTCCTGCACTCCTGGAAGAACTCAGGAAATGAACTGTGGACAGCTGCATGCAAAGCAACAACTTAATCTCTGCACTACCTCTCTGTCTCCTATGTAACATTTTAATTATATACAATATATAATAAATATGCATACAAATATATATATGTATGTCTCTATTAAATATATCTTAGCTTACATTCTCAATTTTATTTTTATTGATTCTTTCCTCTGAGAAGAAAAAGTGTTATGAATACAAAGAACTCATTAGACATATTCACAATAATTTCAAAATACACAAAAAGCATTATGAATACCTGGTAAGATAGAACAAACCAGGCATTGTATTCAGAGAACGTACTCATTCAATATGTTATTAGAGCTATTTAAAGAGCACCTGAATTATATCCTAAAATCAAGGGTTATATAGGTAGTAAATAAGTTAGACAAACCTGTCCTTTAGCAGAAATATTCATATTTTTAATTATAAAACTTCTCAAAATTTTACGTTAATTCAAATTGCAATACTGTAATACTTCAACTGACAGTTCAGTTAGCAGTAATATCCAAAATGTTTGGTGTTTGCAAATAAAGTTATTTGAACTATAAAAGGAAGTATTGCCTCTTGGTAAAAATGTTAGCTAAAAAACTAAAAAACTAGTAATTATAGGCCAAATCGATAGTATAGCAGGTAGAGACACTTGTTTTGCACACCGCGAGCTGATGTTTGATCTCCAATGTCCCTTATAGAATCTTAAGCCCAAAAGATGTTCCTTGAACAGAGAGCCAGAACTGAACTCTAAACACCACTGGGTGTGTCCCTCTGCAAAAAAAAAAAAAAAGTTAGGAGTTAAATAATAAATTGTATTTTGTAGCTAAAAATTATGCGCATTTGCTGAAAAAACTTAAAGCTTTATAGAATTTGTATTCATCAAAGGGAAATATTTCCTAATGGAGTATATAGGTCCTATATTGGGATTATGAAGAGGTGATGTAGTTATGGAAACTATAAGTGAAGGTTGTGTCTCATTTTTATTTTGATCTTCCTATTGATTCAACCCACCTCGACTGAAATCTCGTAGATAATATAGGGAAAATATTTAGCTTAAATTGTACAAAAGGATAAGTAAATCTTTCAAAGCCATATATTTAAATGACAATTTCCAACTTCTGGATTCTTCTATTTATATGATAAATTGATTTTCGTATATTTTTATGCTCTATTGTTTACAATTAGTCAATTACCCCATACTGTGCCAATATCTCACAATGCTAACTTGTAAAGTTCTTTGTTTTTGTTTGTTTGTTTGTTTGTTTTTGTTTTTTTGGGCCACACCCGTTTGATGCTCAGGGGTTACTCCTGGCTAACGGTTCAGTCATTGCCCCTGGCTTGGGGGGACCATGTGGGATGCCAGAGGATCGAACCGTGGTCCTTCCTTGCCTAGCACTTGCGCCACCTCTCTGGACCCATCTTGTAAAGTTCTTAAGGGAAATGCCATATTTTTTCAAAAGTATCCTTAATTGTTTTCACTTTTTATCAACTTCTTTAAAAGCAAAAATCAAAAATTTAATTTTAATTATTGCATTGAGTCAACAGGGCAACTAGATTAATTTTATAATACATAACATCATTATGATGTTACCAATCAGTTTTTATTTATTTACATAAGGTCATTGATAAATTTTTATTTTTAATTGTAGTTATAACTTTCCCATTAAATTTACTAATATATACATAAATCAATGCATTTCTAATATACCTTATATTTTATAATACATTGAATAATTTAGTTAACATTTAATGGCATTATAGTGCCCTATTAATGGTCTACAATTCCAAATATAGAATTATGTGTATATAATTCTATAATTATATTTATAGTAATAAATAATGATCAATAATAAATAATATTAATAATAATTTATATAGTATAATTATGATATATATTTATATTATACCTTATAAGTATATATGATTTATATAATTATAATTGGAAAATATATGTAAAGAATATTTAAAGAATTTCCTGTTAGAGAGTTTAATAAAATTATACTGATTTACTCTTTATCAAATGTGTTAACAATAATTACAAGGATAATTATTATTTTCCACATATATTTGCTTTTATTAATATTAAAATATTCCCTTAAATTCTTAGTTTTCTAATAACATTTGTAATTTTTTTTGTTCTGTTTTGTCTTGTTTTTGAACCACACCCAGTGACCCTCAGGAGTTACTCCTGGCTATGTCCTCAGAAATCACCCCTGGATTGGAGACTATAAAGGACTCCGGGAGATTGAACCATTGTAAGTCCTGGGTCAACAGCTTGCAAGGCAACGCCCTACCACTGCGTCACAGCTCCAGCCCTGTAATGGCTTTTTATTAATTTTTCAAGATATTCTAAGTAGAGGCTGGAGCAATGGCTCAAGATGTAGGGCATTTGCCTTGTACATACTAACCTAGGAAGGACCTTGGTTCAAACCCTATGAATCCCACATGGTTCCCCAAGCCAGGAGCAATTTCTGAGTGCATACCTAGGAGTAACCCCTAAGCATCACTGATGTGCCTCCCACCCTCCAAAAATATTCTAAGCATATTTTAACAAGTTATTGATTTTCTAGAATTCTTTTCATTATTTAATTTTATTTTATTGACCCCATTGTGATTTACAAAGTCCTTCATAGTTGGTTTTCAGACATGCAAAGAATCAGGGCTGATCCACCACCAGTGTCCAACATATTCTCTCCACCACTTCCCTCCACCACATTCCCAGAGTATATCCTGTATATCCCAAACACAACCCTTTGCTCTCCGGCTCATTTAAAGTTTACATAGTTAGAGTTTGTGTTCTTGATTCCATTTTGTTGCCTTTGGCTTGGTTATTTAATTATGTCTTTTTTATATCCACCAATCCATCTGACACTGCTTGAACCCTGGCCCCCATCCTTTCATATTTGTGTTTTTCGTGCTCCATTCTGTTTCTTTCCTTTTCCTCCCTGTACTCTAGAAGGTAAAACAAATACTTTATAAAGTAGATTGATTCTGTGACAACAGGCCTTTAAAATTTTCATTTGTGTAAAGAACCGTGATTATAAAGTTATTGATAGTTAAGTTTAGGCATGTAGTTTTCCAACATCAACACTTCCACCAGTGTCAGCTCTCATTATGAGTGTTTCCCCAACTTCAAACCAACCACCCTCATTCACCGACTGCCACCTTGATAGACACATAAAAGTTTGGTGGTTTCAGCTTAGATCACATGGTTTCAGTGTGTTATTGTATTACATGTATAGCTATACTAGTCTTTCACTTCCCTAATATCACAAAAGCCTAAATTCCTACCCCCCCCATTACTTCCCTTTCTCTTTTTCTTCCTTCTTGCCTTGATTTTTTTCTTTACCTTCTCCTTCCTAAACTTGAGTCAAGGGTGATTTTAGGCATCTTCTCCTTTACTACATTATATTTCTTCTCCAGTTATACTGTATGTTACAGATAAGTGAGATCATCCTGTGTCTTTCTTATTCTGGCTCACTTCACTGTACATGATATCTAGCTGAAGCAAATTGCATGAGTTCACTATTCCTTGCAGCTGCATAGTATTCCACTGTATATATGTACCACAACTTCATGATACATTCATTTGTCATTGGACACCTAGGTTGATTCCATATATTAGCTGTTGTACTCATTGTAGTAATGAATAAGGTGCATATATCCCACTGGGTGGATTTTTTTAAGTCCTGGGGATACCTAAAATGTGTAGTTGCTGCGTATATGGTAGCTCAATTAATTATTGAGAAATCACCATAACATTTTCCACAGGAGTTTGAACGAGACAAAATTTCTGAGAGTTTATTTTGTACCACATCCACTCCAGCACATATTGTTCTTATGTGCCTTTCTCATTGGTGTGAAATAATTTATTATTACTATCTTGGTTTGAATTTTCCTATTGATATGGAATGTTGAGTACATTTTTTTTTTTTTTTTTGGTTTTTGGGCCACACCCGGTGACGCTCAGGAGTTACTCCTGGCTATTCGCTCAGAAGTCGCTCCTGGCAGGCACGGGGGCCCATATGGGGAACCAGGGGATAGAACCGCGGTCCGTCTTAGGTTAGCGCAGGCACCTTGTCTCCAGCGCCACTGCCCGGCCTCCTGTTGAGTACATTTTAATGAGACTATTGGTGGCTTCCTGGTGGCTTTCTGAGAAGATGACAACCTGTATACATGTACTTCATTTAATTTTCTATAGTTCAAAATTTTTGTATATAAAGTTGTAAACTTTATTTTTTATTACACTGATCCACTTAAGGACACATGAATTAAAGTCGAAGAAGACCTTAACTGGCACCATTTAAGAGCCGAGGGAAGGCTGAATTAAACTCTGGAAGGAAACTCTAGCAAAAACAAAAGGTTGTGATAAAATCATGAAGGTAAATTTCAAGCTCTTTCTCTTGAAAACATACTAGCAATGTGTTTTTATCTAGGGAGAAAACCTGTAAAACTAACTCTTTAAAGGCAGAAAAGTAGGGGACCTCTCCTTTCTGTGCACTAATGGACGTCTGCACCTGGACTGTGTAACAGAGCTTTCTCTGCCTTTGAGAAGCCCAAACTCTCTTTTGAACGTTGTTTTTGTCTCTCATTTTCCTTCCTCACAAGAAAATATATACATGATTTTTATTACTTATATATACATATAAATACATATGTGTACATAAAAGTTACATATTATATATTAAATAAACTACAACATATATGTATATTTTTATTAGAAGGGTCCATAAAATACCTAATGGCATACTGGTGGACAGGGATACTGGATAATCAATTTTTTCATATTATATCTAATAGTACAGTTTTTTAAAAATTATTTTTGTATACAGCATCTTCAATTTTATTTAAATTCACCTAAAATGCTCACTGTTGAATTTTTAAACATTAAATTATAGACAACAGCAACTTTCTCCAGTACTAATAGCAATGTTTTCTCAAGGATTTACATATATATGATCTCTGTACTAAATATCCTGTAGAGATTGTATTAGTCCCTGTTTCTTTTTGTTACTTTATCATGCAGAAAAGTTCTATTTGGATCTCTTTGGGGTAGTGAGTTGAAATTTACCATGTAACATTTTTTAGTAAACTAGAAATGTGCAAAAAAGAGCAATCCATGATATTTAAATATATGCTAATGTGCAATTTATTTTGACTATACTCATTTTGTTGGACATATTTTATACCTTAGGATCAATTTTATGAAATGGAAAATACATGCAAATGTATGCATCATGAAAATGCTCGTCAGATTTTTGCTTTCCATTTTATCTGTTGCTTAAGATGCCAATTTTCTCTAATGTGTGCAGTATATTAGTAGTGTGACTCATGCTTAATTGAAAATTCATCATACATGATCCAGGTTCAAAAGTAAACCCACTCTATTCAATATTGAGTTGTATTATGTCTGACAAGTGACACCATGGGGTTTTATTAATTCATTAATGTATTTAATCAACAAATAGGTAATGACCTCTATTATATTCAGAGCACATAGGATAATAGTTATAAGATAATCAAAGCTAGCATCTACTTTATAATTTGATAACTGGGACATTTAGCTAAATTTCATATTTCTCAAAGGAACCTCGACCCAGGTAACAGAAATCAGTCTTTTTCCAGACATATTTGGGGTAGGTACATTTATGCTTCCCTATAAACACACACACTCTTAAAAGACAATGTGCCAAATATTACGGTATTAACCTAACATTTTACAGTGATAGTTTAATCTACTGTGGATACTTGTTAAATTTTAATTTACAATCCTAACATCTGAAATGATCTCCAAATTATGGCTTTATATATATATATATATATATATATATATATGCAAGTAAGAATGCATATAAATAATCTACATGCAAAACATCTGTGAGAAAACTTTCCATCTTTTGGTGTTCTACTAAAGACAGAGAAAATGACACAGGAAGCTAGTATAGTTGTAAATTTTGTACCTGGATACTGAAAGAAAGTCATTTTGGGGGTGGGGGGCTGAAGGATGTTATCTAAGTACCCATCAAGATATTGCTAAAATATTATGAAAGGGTCTTTAATTATATCTAAAATACCATTCAAAAACTATCTCAAATATCTCGAGTGCTATAAAGTTGTAACACATAAAAATTGTTTAAAAATAAATTAATTCTTTCATGCCTGCCAATTGAAGACTTTTGTTCCTTCCCAATAATCCTTTTGTTAAACTTTCTTCAAAGTTATCAAATAAGCTCACTTTTATACTTAGCAAAAGTTCACTAGTCTTTCAAATATTGACTTTCTCAATTTTTCTCAGTGAGCCTTTGCCTTGAGGGGAAAAAAAAGCTAAGCTAAAATCAGTTTTTCTTATATCTAGCAGTTTTATTCCTTGGTATTCACCAAAGAACTGAACATTTATACAATTAATTTTTATAAGAGTTTTCTTTCTTTCTTTCTTTTTTGGGGGCACACCCAGTGACTCTCAGGGGTTACCCCTTGGCTATGAGCTAAGAAATTGCTCCTGGCTTGGGGGACCAAATGGGATGCTGGGGGATTGAACCATGGTCTGTCCTAGACTAAGTCTGGCAAGGCGGGCACCTTACCGCTCTACGCCACTGCTCTGGTAGTAGTTTTATTTATAATTGTCAAAAGCTAATACATTAGTAGTATGTCTAGATAATAGATGGAATATTTATCAGAACTAGGCACAAATAGACAGATGAGTCATTAAAAGAGATACATACACTCCAATATAAAATATTTTACTAGCAAAGGTAGCCTGTTTGATAAAGGTTACATATATAATACATGATATGTGACATTCTAGAAAATACAAAACTGTATAATAACACAAAGATAGATTGATTCTCATAGAGTGGGGCCCTAGAAGCACAGAGGATTTTTAGAGCACTGTAATTGGGTCTATTTGGCCAACAAACCTGGTCTGCTCCAAAAGTAGAAAGAATTTAGGAATGATAAGGCCCCAATTTATCAAACCTACATTAAAAAGTGAAGAGACTTCTAGGAAAGATAGGCTCAACTCTGTAACCCACAATAAAAATAGTTACAATAAAGAAAAGTTCCATTTTTTGCAAAGAGAATATGAACATAATTTTTTATTTTGTAGAAAGGACAAAAGAAGACAGTTTTCTTGGAAAAGGCCATCTTCAGCTCAATTATTGATCTAATGTTCTATCTTTTTTCTTTTTTGGCTTTTGGTTTTTGGGCCACACCCAGTGACACTCAGGAGGTTACTCAGAAATCTCTCCTGACTTGGGAATCATATGAGATTCTGGGTATGGAACTGAGGTCCATCCTGGATCAGCTGTGTGCACAGCAAATGATCTACCGCTGGGCTATCAGTCCGACCTCACATAAATTGTTTCAACACAGATTACTTCTCCAGTATCTACTACCATCCACCAATTTTCTCATCTCCCACTATTTGCCTCCCACCCACCAGTGAGCCTCGAGAGGCATAGAGGCACATTTTTGTATATATAAAATTTTGCCCCGTAATTAACAATACTATTATAGGTAGAGTTATATTATAGATCTGCACTCAGAATTAATTCCTGGCTCTGCTCTCAGAGAGGACTCTTGGCAGGTTCGAGGGACTATATGGGATGCTGGGGATCAAACCCAGGTCAGTCCCGTGCAAGAAAAACACCCTACAGCTGCACTATGGCTCTAGAAAGAGTTTCTTAAACATGTTACCAAGTTTCAGCACCAACTCATTCTTGTGTTGAATGTTTTCCTTTACCATAGGTGTTTCCCATCACCACTCCTCCACACCACATCCTCAAGGGTATTGTTTTCTACCAAAAACCAGTTCTTATGGCCTTTATTTCCACTGTCATTGGGCATTCAGTATTTCGAAATTGTGTTTTATACACAATTGTGATGCATACAAGAACCATCAGTTTATGTCTGTTAGCTGTCTCCCACTGACTAACATCACTCAAGCATGATATTCTCCCTGTCCCTCTATCTAGCAGCAAAATTCATCTTTTCTTTTGCCAAATAGTATTTGGCTGTGTTTATCTACCATAGTTTCTTTATCCGGGTCATCTATTCTAGAACAGTTAACTTGTTTCCATATTTTTGGCTATTGTGTGTAGCTTTGGAAAAAACATAGGAAAAAATATCTTTTCTCTTATTTTGGATCATTAGGATATTTCCCAAAAGTGGATTTGCTGGGTAAAATAAAATTTCATATTGTATATTTTTTCAAAACAAATATACATTCCTTTAGAAATATCCACTCCAAATTTTTTTTTGCAGAAATGTTGAACCAGTCAACATTTTTACCAGCAATGAGTGGGAATGAGTTCTTTTCTCCTAGTATTCATGCCAGCAATTTTTTGGGAATGAGTTCTTTTCTCCTAGTATTCATGCCAGCATTTTTTAAAAATTCATCCCAGGAGTCTGACTTTGCCCAAAATACCATAATGTTAGACATGCCAGTATATGTTTGTAAACCTCATACTATGTATGCTATTAATATGTATAGAATTATATACTATAGATTTTGGGTGAATATGCTATCACTGTATATTTGTTTATTGTAATAAAAGAGAGGTTATGGCATATGTGATATTCATATGATATTCATTTCTCCACATTTCCCTCAATTTTTCCTATGAAGCTTTAAACCTACCTTAAAAATGACTACAAAAATGGGTGGAGTGATAGCACAGTGGGAGGGCATTTACCCTGCACACAATTGACTTGAGTTTGATACCCGGTATCCTATATGGTCCCCTGAACCTACTAGGAGCATTTGCTGACCACAGAGACAGTAGTAAACGTTAGCACAGGTAGGTGTGCTCCCTCACCCCCCTCCCAAAAGAATACAAATGTTGCACTGTAATTTTTTTATTTTTAAAATAAATAATATTAAATTATTTGTTAGTATAGTCTTTTCTCTTCTTTTTTATTCTGGTTTGTGTTCCACACCTCAAGTATTCAGAATTTAGTCCTGAACCTACATTCAGTAATTACATCTGGTGGGCTTCCTTGGACTTTGGTCCACCCTGTGCATGGCAAGCATCTTATCCTCTGTACTCTAGCCCTATTATTCTTGATTCAAAGAAAATTCAAAATTATGAAGATATTCCTCCCTAAAATTAAATTCAACTTTCAAAAACAACCTTCTTGTGTAGGGTACTACATTTAGATATGTTCTGTTAGCCTTTCTGTTTTAGAAATTTAATCTTTAGTTTAATAGATATTTATTAAGAAGCTAGAATGTGTCATCAGATATTCAAGTTTATGATGTCAATGGCAAAATAATCTATAAAGTTCTGACCCTCATATAAAAGTAATTTGTGATTTTTATTTTTTTTTTGGAATTAATTTGAGTTCACCACATGACTTATTTTTCAAATGAAGACATTTTTGATTGTGTAACTGTATTTCTTTGTGACTAGTCTGAAAAAATGGAAGATAAAAATTGGGATGGATGGAAAATTAATACAAGATTTTTTATTGTATTGGAAGAAAAAGTGAAAACTTGTTTCAAAGACGCTGGAGCAGTTCTAAAACTACTTTTCACAGTAAAATTGTTTTGAAGATCCCTACAGTTTTCTGAGACACTTGAAACATGTTTTTTTTTAAACATGTTTTATTTTATTTCAAATGCAAGTATGAGATTTTTAAATTCAAATAATCTTAAAAATGGGAATTTAGTATGTTTCTTTATTGCATGCAATGGGTACAATTGCATTCATTCTGGACCAAAATGCAGTTTCTTTGAGGTTATTGTTCAGAAACCTGCATTTAGAAATACAATGTTACTTAACATTCCCAAACTATCTTCAGTTTATTCACTAATAAAATTATTAGGCATATTTTAAAAAATTGCCTTTCATTATCAAAGGATACTATGATCAAAATTGACTTCAATAAATTACTAAATATCAATTACATTTACTTTTTATATGTTGTCATATATATCTACAATATATCTGTAGTTTCTTTAAGATACATTGATTTTTACCCACAATGATTATTTAGATAAAATTTACTTTTCAAGGAAAAATCAGGCAAGAGCTAAGGAAAATAGTGTTTTGTTGTTATTGTTCTGTGTTTTGTAAGTGTAAGAACTGAGAGGAGTTGTTTATTTAATTAGGAAAAAATTAATCTTGCTTTAATTGAAAAGCCTAATTAAGTTTCTTGGGAATCATAATTCATACTGTTTATCGCATTTTATTGCCATATTTTAGTCCTTGTAGAAATTGATCTGGAAGAGAGAAGAGGACTGAATCATGAAGCGCTAAATTCACTAAAGTTTTTAATTCAAAACTGATGTTCAAGATGTCATAAATTATCTCTCTGACACAATCAGGGAGTGTCATTTGAGTAATGTGTTTTATGGTATAGTTTACTTATTCTAGTTTAGATTTTCCCCTTCTCTCTGATTTATTCAGAGAAATTGGATCATAATTAATAGAAGCAGCAAAATGAGCCTTCAGCAAATTAATTATAATTATGCATGCCATATAAATAATAATCTGGTTGATAAATTTATAATGGTGGAAACTATTATGTGGATTAAAATGATAAAGGCAGTTTTAACAGGGAGTTGGGATAATATATAACTTAAGGATTCTTTCAAGCTGTCCTTCAGTTTAATTTGACTCCCTGCTATGATTTATGTTTTGATATGAAGCTATTTATTTTGAATACAATTGTCATAAACACTCAGTCAGTGATATTATGTGGTGCCATTGTGTAAAATTCGAGCTGTGAACGGTTCCAAAATACAATATTGCGCTTTTGAAATTATGGTCTTTATCAGAATTTGCCAGGAACATTAAACTAGGCTCTAAAAAATCTTTTATGTATGAAGCCCTGTTTGAAATAAAGTAACCAAACATTATTTCTACACTAAATTTTAATGATCAAGAAGTGACATCGTGCTTGGGGTAAATTCTTAGAATTTTTAGTAGCACTATTTAGTCTATTACATCCTTAAAATAATCATTTAGTTCATTGTAATGACTTTTTACATAATATAAAGGTTAAAAATATTTCTAGAGGTGTCTTTTGACTTTATCTATATGGTGGTTGTATTTTTGTAAATATGATTATAAGTTTGATATATTGCATATCATAAACAACCTTCTGCTGCCCTCTGAAATGAACAACCTTCTGATATCTAGTTGCATTGAGTTTCAAAGCTAACCACATTAATTTGAACAGGGAATTTCATAGTAATAGGAAAGTATAAATGCTAGATGAAAATATTATGGTAGCATCTTATTGTGAGATTGAGATCTAATTCTAGAGGTAAAGAAAATAAATGTTAAACTCAGAGATTAACGTCTGAGTGATAAAGGTTTAAAGAGATATAAATAGAAAATTACACTAAAATTAGAGAGGATTGAGAGGTATGTGTGTGTGTGTGTGTGTGTGTGTGTTTGTGTGTGTGTATGTGACTGAGTCATGAAAGGTCACAAGGAGTTAATTCTTCATTTCTCAGTACCTTTATAAAGTAACTTTTATAATAATATTTTTCAACTTAGTGAGACAATGATTTGGGAAAATATTAAAATACTAATGTTGAGGTCATTTCCCATACATATTTAAACAAAAGTGTCTATAAATATTTCTTAAATATTTTATTTTAAAATAAAGTGCAGTGCAGTGTCGAGAGGGTTTATCAGTGATTGTCAGACAATATACTGGATAGTTGGATTTGAAGTCCTTAGACTGCAGTGCCTAAGAATAGAATGATAGATACTGAGAATGCTATTCAGGTACTGGGGTGCCAGGAACAGCCCAAATTATTTCAGCAGTGCCCAGGGTCCACTGGGTTCACACTAATATTACTCAAGGATCTCCTGGGCTACATCCTGTAATGCTGGAAGGGGCTGTGTGACCAGCAGACCAAATTGGATTCCCCGTTATGCAAAACATCACCCCACCCTTGTTTTATATTTGTGGATCAATACAGAAATTAAATCCTCTTAAACCACATGGCAATATATTATTAAAGACTTGGAGAAAGAATACCATCTCTTTGTTGTTTGCTTTTGTAATATTTATCAATATAATTCAAAGAGTTGATATCACTATACAGATGGATCAAGCACAAAGAAGATCACATATTTTATATAAAAAAATTTAGACTATACTTTTTGACTGTTAAATCATTTAATTTTCCTTTATTTCTGAAAAAGATAGATTAAAGTTAAAAAATCTTTCATACAAATTAAATATGTATAATATATCTAATATTTAAACATCTCGATTTAAAAAATAATTGATAAAGTATGCTTTGAGTCTGAAGGCAATAATATGAAGAATAATTAGGAAACACGTATAATTCATTTAACATACAGCTTCATGTAAAAGGTGATTCAAAAGTTTGATACTTTTATTTTCCTAAATTTCCCACTTCCAGAAAGATTATAAGAAATGTTCTGATAAAATCTACCTAAAATAAAGTAGATAAATATGCATTTTAATAAAATATGTGAGGCAAATATTATTTCCACAATAGTTTATTTAATTTTATTAGTCAGTATTATATTAAAAAAAAAACAAAGATCTTTGGCATCCGGGAATAAGCTTATCAATAATAAGTTTAGAAATAAGTTGGACAGATAGCATGAAGGTAAGGCATTTGCCTTTCATGCAAAAGGTCATCGGTTCGAATCCCGGTGCCCCATATGGTCCCCCATGCCTGCCAGGAGCAATTTCTGAGCATGGAGCCAGGAATAGGAATAACCCCTGAGCGCTGCCGGGTGTGACCCAAAAACCAAAAAAAAAAAAAAAGAAATAAGTTGGACAAAAATATTTTCCTTCAATATATTCTAAAAGTACATAATTCAAGGTCTTTTTTACAGTAAACATTGAATAATGTATATGGATAATGCCTTCAAAAATGATTATGCAGCTAATGTAGAAGCCACTGCATTTGACTTGACTGTTCCTTGAATCAAGTCTCAATAAAACCCAAGGGCATGACTTTAAAGGGCAGTAACCTGATCATTATTTCATTATTACATTTTATGGATGACTCAAACTTCTTTCTTCATGGTTGTACAAGAAAAATTCAAATGGAACATCACCTTACTTAAGTTATGACTAAATAATATAATAGAGTTCATCCCACACTTAAATTTCTTCCAAAACACTTCTTATGAATAAGTTTCTTTTATATTTCAGAAAAAATTCTCTCTCAAATATTTCTCACATCATGCTACAAATATCTGATATATAAATATTATTATAGAAAATTAAGTTTATTTTAAAATAAACATAGTTGTACTAAATGTTTCATACTGTAATGTAAAAAGTGACAGGCCTAAAATAGCAATTTATATACTATTACTATACAATTCATATACTATACTATTGATACACTAAATTAACAATGTGTTAAATTTATCATAAAAACCTGAAACTAGATAATTATTCATTAATGTTTATTTTAGACTCATGTTATTTAAAATATTCTATTAAAGAGTAAGAATTCAAAAACTTAAATAGTTCTGTGGCCAGAGAAATAGCACAATGGTTAGGGCATTTGTTTTTTCACATGGCCAACACAGGTTTGATCCCAGCATTCTATTTGGTTCCCTGAGCTGCCAGGCGTAATTACTGAATGCAGAGCAAGAAATAACCAATGAACACTGCCAGATTTAGCCCACAAACAAACAAACAAGCAAACAGAAATTAACTAATTAAAATTGTAAAGATGTATTGAGATACATGTACTTTTATTTGCGTTATACGATCGTTTATTTTTATGTATATGTGAAGTATTTCTTTTTAATTTGTTCAAGAAGTTCCCTACTTATTGAGCCTAAATTCTTTTTAGAATAGAAATTATTTAGCAGAAGGAAGGAAGGAAGGAAGGAAGGAAGGAAGGAAGGAAGGAAGGAAGGAAGGAAGGAAGGAAGGAAGGATGGGGAGGAAAGAAAGGAAAGAAAGAAGTGGATGGAAGAAAGGAAGATAAGAAGAAAGGAAGGAAGGAAGGGGATGAAAGGAGGATAAGAAGAAAGGAAGGAGGGAAGGAAGGAGGGGAAGGAAGGAGGGAAGGAAGAAAGGAGGGAGAAAGAAAGGGGAAGGAAGGAGGGAAGGAATGAAGGAGAGAGGAAAGGAAGGGAAAGGAAGGAAGAAAAGGGGAATGAGGGAAGGAAGGGGGAAGGGAACGAAGGAAGGAGGGAAAGGAAAATAGAGGCAATAGATATTAATAATTTCAGCATTAATATTAAGGACAGAATAGGGCATGCATTTAAATATCAGATAGTCAGGTTAATTACTAATATATTGCCTAACTGTTATAATCAAAAAAATACTTATAATCAATGATGTACAGGTATTTCATCTGTAAGTAAATAGTGTATTTGTCTTGAATGCAGTCAACCTGGCACTTTATATTTTATTTTGTTTTATGTGAGACAAATGTAAATTACAAGTCTTTCACAATTATATTTAAAGTACTTAGTGAGAGTGAACGAGGGCAATTCCCACCAGTTTTGACCTCCTTCCTCCTCTCTTCCCAGCATGCTTCCCTTGTCTCCACACTTAACTCCCTGGACTGCTACTGTAGCAAGTTCATTTTGTGTATACCTTGTTGTAGTTTGGGTCTCTTGAGTCTATTGTTGTTGACTTTGGATTGGATATTTAGATCTGATCATTTTTTATTTTCACTCAGTACTCATGAGACCGTTTTACCCCTTTGATGCCATACACTTTTTTTTCTAAATATATAGGAAGCTATAAAAATGTGAAGCAGAAAAAGATAATTCATGGTCTATGGTTCTGTTTTTTAAAATAAAAGAATAAAAAGAAAGTGGATGGGATCCCCTGTTTAGAAGTTATAAATATAAATATCAAAGAAGAAAAAAAGGAAAAGAAAGATAAAGGGGGGCTGATTGGCAAAGTTTTGTTTATTTGTTTTCATAGACACAGAAAGTATTAGGGAGATTAAAAAATATATTTTATTGTCCTAAGAGATACAGGGTGTCTCTAATCTTTAAATATACAGTCATTGGTCAAACCCCAAGGTCTTTCCTTATGGTGCCAGGAAACATTCTGCTCAGTCATGGTTGTCAAAGTTAGTCCTCTGTTAATTAGATATTTTGTTTTTTTTAAGAGATCCTAGGACGAAGTCTAGGAAAACTGACATTTTTCTTAACCCCCGCCCCCCCACGAAACCTAGCATTTTTATGTTTCCCTGAGCACTCAGGAGTAAGACCTGAGTGCAGAGACAGGACTAACCGCAGAGTATTCCTAGGGTTACCCCAGCTCCTCCCCTCAAAGAAATTAAGCACCAGTATGCATGGGAAGAATACATAATGAGACACAATTTTACTCTAATAATGACATATAAAAACAAATGTCTATGAGACAGGCAGGTGAATTTAGAATAATTATGAGTTTAGAATTCAGGATGAGGATGAGCAGGTTAAATTATGAGTATTTAAACTTTATTAACATATTAAACTTACGTTGACATATAAGATTAACCCCAGAAAGACTTAGGAGAAAAACAATCATAGAGGTTTTTGTAGCTAAACACTTAAGAAAGGCAAGGAAAATCAAATTTAGCACAAAAACACAAAGGACATGTTCTAAAGATCATTTCTTAATATATATATATATATATATATACATATATATTATTCAAGTACATAATAAAATGAATAGATCACAATGCTTTGAAATTTTGCTTTAAATTTCACAAAAAGTCATAGATGAAATTTTAAGAACATTATTTCATTAAGAACATTATTTCAGTGTAATCAGAAACTGGATCCACGTGATTCAATTCTAAACTTTACTTGTACTGGTGCCTTGAGCAAGTTAGTTAACATCCAAATTCTGGACCTTCATAAAAAAAAACCTAAAGAGGACATAAACTTTGTGTTTATGTTAGAGAGTAGAAGAAAGAGAGATGATCTTCATTTAAATTGGTGAGTTTCACCCTCTTACATTTAGGCACTAGTGCAGTACTTCTTAATACCTAGTTCCAAAAGTTCCACATCTGGCATGTATTTTATAGATCTGTGCTAGGAGTATCATCTATATGGCCCTGGGGAGCTTATTTCCAATAAGCTGTAGATAGTGGGAGCCAACTGTTGGAGTAACTGGTCTTTACCCTAATCAGGATGGCTCCTTCTTTGCATATTTGTCCCACCTGGGCTGGAAGAACCTCTTGATGGGTTCCCAACCAAAACCTGTTCTCCTCCTATGGAGGTGGTGCAACGTTTTCCCCAAACGTCTGTGTCTCATGGTGATATATATCAACAGCTAGCTCGCTTGCTTGTTTACTGCTTGCTTCTTGTTCTTTGTGGCAGGAAGTCTCTGGAGCTGTTTCAACTCCCCAGCTTGGTGTGGATTATTTTTTGTGTCGGCTTTGTTTCCAGAACCATATTCGCCAATCCTCTTGGGATTGGGGTGTGAGGATTTATCTTTAGCCAATTTTGGATTTCTGTTCACACTCTTTTAGCATAGAAGAGATGACAGGAGTGAGCAACTAGAGGGGGAAAAAAGCACTTGTTCTTAAGATCAGGATGTAAATGTAAATGATATGATGCATAAAGTTTGAACAAGCTTCTGTATCTTTCCATTAGATATTTTCCTGAAAAATAAACAGAATTACTGTAATTAACTCTTGCATTTGATTATTTTTCTTCAGTAATATATAGATGCACTGAGAGTGGCTTAGTAGCTGTCCCTTTAACAACCTTTCTGCCCTTTATTTTTAGAACCTACAGCAGGTAAAGGAGAGAATCTGTCGAAGCTTAACATTAAGGAGGTCAGAATAAGAGCAGAATTCATTCTTCTGACAAATATGAAACAAAACAAAATGGATTTTTTTGTTGTCTCTAGCAGGTATCTTTAAAATGCAGAATATGAGACACTTTGAAAAGAGGTGTGGAAGTAGAAATCAGATGTGTGGTTAGAAAAGCTTTATTCTAAGAATAACCACCTCTTATAAAATTTATAAAGAGATGAAACATGAATTTTTCTTTAAAGAAAATATTTATTACTCATTTCATGCTTTTTTCACTTCTAATATAAATAAAATATATAGCAAAGGAGATACAGTAAAACGTAGTTAACTAAAAAGAATGCAACTAGTTAACAGAAGAGTGAGAATAGGAGTATTTAAAATCATAAACTTCTTAAGTCCCACATTTCTCTCTAAATATTCTTGAGGTTTTTGCAAAGATGGCTACATGATCACTAGAAGAAAAAATATTCATAGAATTCATTACATAAAAACAAACGAATCAAAGAAAGCAAAGCCAATTTCAATATTGGTATAAAATTTATTTATTTTAAAGTTGAATAAGATTTAAGAAACATGGGTAATAATATGGACGTCTTTCTCCTCAGTTCCTCGTATAATAACTTTGTCATAATAGTCCATACAATTTCTAATGAAGGCAATTTGTATGATCCAGTTTTTGATATGGTAGTAGTAGTGCTGACTTTGAGTTTGGAGCTGGAAAGACTCAGGTGTGTTTGCCTTGGGAACAGCACTTTGATCTCTTTGAGTCTCTTTTACTTGACGGTTAAGATAATTATGTCTCTTGATACATAGATAGGAAAGCAAGTTCCAAACAGATAGAATGTGTTAAGTAAAGCTCAATTTTCCATCCCAAGAAGTTCTCTGCAAACTCCTAGTGTTCTAAGCATTACCATAATGTTTGATGCGATTTAAAAGGCATGAGTGTTTGGAGTTTTGTTTTTGTTTCATTTTTTGATTTTGTTTATATCAGCTTCATTGGCTTAATGAACTTACTGCATCATTAATATATCTGAACTGACTTTTTCAATGTGCACCTTGTCCTCCTACATTTCCAGGACTCAATTATGCTTAGCTCTAAGACTGGGAGACCTTCAGAGGCCTCCTTACTTTTCTTGTATGCATTTTGTGTGGAAACCATGGAAACAGTCCTAACTGCTCAATTTGCACTTTTCTTCCCCAGTGTGTTAATCAGCTACAGTACGAAGATAACATCAAATACTCTATGTATACTCACCTTTGAAAGGAAATTTGTTCTTACTATCTTTATATCAACTTAAAAAGGGAAAGGTGTCACAACATGTGGAATATTTTATGTTGATTCAACTTCTTTCAGACAGAGAGAAAGGACTGAAATTCAGAGTCTGTTTGGAAGTTAGCACAAATTCCAGGTGAACTGGTGGGTGTTTATTGCATCTAAAAGTGCTATTTGATGTGATTTCTCATAGTATTACCTTTTAATCTCTGAAAGGTGAATAGGGCAGTGGAAGCCATTACAAAAAGAAAATATACCAGTATTGAGCAGTATCTAAGCACCGCTGAATATTTTTAGCTATTGAATATGTTCCATGGTGGGAAATGGGAAGCAAAGAAGCAACAGCAAGAAGTTGGGAGGAAGAAAAGAAAATTATAAAATGAAAGTGAGAAAATCTAAGTAGTAAAATAGTAAATATTGCCATCTTTTGTTGTAACCATATCTTGTATTTTTGACATAAATTTTATTCTTAAACACATGCATTTTAAACATATTATACCATTGCCAACATTGAAACTTATATGAATGCAATTACACTGAAGATTTTATTTTGTGTTTATTTACTTTATAAATGTAATGTTTTAAAGAATCTTTTATTATGAATTGACAATACTTTATTTTTCTTCATTGCTATGTACTAATATATTAAACTATAATATTAATTTTGATTATTCGAACCACTTCAAATTGGCCCAATTATGAAAACTTTTGTTTTGGTCATTTTGTACCTATCCAATAATCACTAATTAATGTGATTATTTGTTACAAAATGATATATACATGCCTTCAAATAACTGTATCAAATTGTTTTCTGAAACAAATTGCATATATATGTATATATATACATATATATATTCACTCTAGTGCTTTGTAAGATTTTTTTTCTTCATGTATTCAGCAATACTATTGTTGAAACCAGATCGATAATATAGACAAAGCACTTTCCTTGTAGGAAGCAAACCAAGGTTCAATTCCCAAAATTATGTTTCTTGACATGCTTCAAGGAATGAACACTTATTGCAGAGCCAGAAGAAAGCTCTGAGTCATACCAGGTATCATCCAAAACAAACTATTGCTGAGGAATCTAATATTATTTGGGGTCCACAAGAAACAAAATAAATTGAAATTTCCAAGAAGGGGATCATAATAACAATTTTGAAGTTTCTAAGGTATACTAACTTCCAATGTGTATATAAATTTAAAATCAAGATCCTTAGACTAAATTGCAATGTTTACTTCTTCCTGTGAAGAAGACTACATAGTTTTACATTTTATTTCATGTTTTGGAGTATAAGCTTATAACATCCATATTTAAATAAAATCAAAATAACATTTATTCCTCCTAAAGAAGAGAAATAAGTCACTTTTTTGGGTTAAATAGGTCAACTCTTTTGAAAAAGACATTTGATTTTTAATATTTTTTGATCAAAGGACTTAATGTGAAATCTTACTACTTACGGGTTAATGTATATTTGTAATATAAATTGCGGTGATAATCAAATTAAGAACTTCATTATTTCCTGACCGTAGGTTCTTCTTTCAGCAAGAGGGAAAATACGATGAAGGAAATATTTCCTAATGTCTCCTGTTAAATTCATACTGGACTTGGGCACTTCTAGACACAAACCCATATTGATTAGCTAAACTTTACCACTAGCAGGACACGGCTGACTGCTGCTGCTCTGACTTTATTCCCAGCATTTCCAGCATCCAGAACAACAAGTCTGATTATTTTCCTTTTGTTGTTTTGTTTTCTGTGAAGTCAGCAAAATCATCCTGCTGTGACTATCTCTATTATAACTCCAAGATACAAAACAGAAAAATAACACTTCTTTGAATGCGAAGTCTGTGCTGTTTGGGGTGCAACCATTTCTTTCATTGACTGGCATATACACTATGTTTTAAGAAAAAGTGCTATACAGGTAACTGCAGTGAGAAAGGAAACCTTTGAGTTATGAGCAAGGTGAAAGTCTACCTGTACACCTTTATATTTCTCTAATCACAAAATTACAAAATTCAAAGAGAAATTTCAGTTTTACAGAAAGCATGCCATAAGCCCTAGAGTTCCCTTTGAATGGTCACCTGAGTACTACCAGGACTATACATACCATTTTTTCCGGCGTATAAGACAACCGGGTGTATAAGACGACCCCCTAATTTTGCAGCAAAACATAGGTTTAGGCCTATATTCACTGATTCAAACAGAACGTTCCTGTGCTGCAACTGTATGTACCACAGTGAGCCAATCACAACAAGCAAAGGGTATACTGTAATAGACTCCATCTCTGACTCTGGCCCATTTGAGCAGGCTTTTGACAGTGTAGATTCGGGTCCAGAACATTGTCTAATTTGCATGCATCAAAAGCCTGCTTAGATTGGCCGAGTTAGAGAGGCTGTCCGAGCAGCCTTGCAGTGATTGGTGCAGGAGAGAGTTGGAAAATTTGTTTTGTGGCAATATTCAGACAATTTTCATTTAACAGCATATTGAAACATTTTTGGGGGATATACTCGGCGTATAAGATGACCCGCGATTTTGGGTTGACTTTTGTTTCAAAAGTCGTCTTTTATGCCGGAAAATACGGTATTTTCTCTCTCTTCTTCTTCTTTTTTTCTTCTCTTCTCTTTTCTTCTCTCTCCCTCTCTCCTCTTTCCCTCTCTCCTCTCTCCTCTCTCCCCCTCTCTCTTCTCTCTCTCTCTCTCTCTCTCTCTCTCTCTCTCTCTCTCTCTCTCTCTCTCTCTCTCTCTCTCTCTCTCTCTCTCTCTCTTTCATGGAAAATAAAGTAGTCACTGCTGTGGGTTTGAGCCCATCTGCATACAAATCATGAGCTACAGTAAACTGAGCTTTCTCTTTGATTCAGCAGTTTTTGTTTTGGTAACCATCTTTTAAAAAATCACTCTATCAGTGTTATAAAATTGCAACTAACTGCAGTCAAGTAAATACAGAGATAGCATAGATTTTTTAAAAAAAAATGAAGTTTTTTCTCACACTCTCCCTTCCTGGGGTCGGGATTCTCCGGCTGACTCGGGCCTGGGTCTCTGGCAGACCTCCGTATGTGCCGGGGCCCTCTAAGCCCGCTCAGGGTAGGTGGGTAGGGACTGGGTCCCCCTGTCCTCCTCTCCCCTTTCCTCCGGGTCTCCTGGTGGGATCCTTGGAGGAGCTTATGGGGCACCCTGGGTTTCCCCCACTTCCAGGCCGGCTCCTTCCTTCCTGGGAACAGGAGTTTAGGCCAGCA